>JAEDXX010000243.1:0-122312 GCA_021725515.1 Epicauta chinensis
TAAATATCCTCATACCTTCCTATGACGAACAAGCATTACATTAGGGAACTGGATCGAATTCTCTGATCGTGGTTTACTTTGTTTTGTGTCCGTGAATTGTTGCAACTTACCCTTCGTCAACTTTGCTCTCATATGCAATGTGTTATGTTGTTGCACGAATGCAAATATAATATAAGAAACAACAAATTACTTTTAAGTAAAAATTATAAAAAGAAACTAGTGTTCAAAATACAATTGTCCTTAAATTAATTAAACGTTTAATTTGAATAATATTTCTTACAGAATGTTTCCAAATTCTATAACACAACAATGTGCTTCCGTCTCTAAGGCAATTTTAGGCTTGGGATGCTTGATAATCGAACCCTACCTATAGTTACTCCTTAAGACTTAAACGGAACCCCAACAGAACAGGTGGACGAATACATAAACTTAGTCCATGCCATAAAAGCGAATAAAGAAAATCTATGTTCAAAATGTATAATTTTTTCAATACTTGCCGTTAAACTCCTACTAGCACTTTATCCACCTCAATAGTAAAGTGTTTACTTTACCCACCTCAACGGTAAAGTGTTTACTTTACTGTTGAGTAAACACTTTACTATCGAGCAACTTCATAACAACACCATAGCAACCAGCATCAAATAAACAAAAACAATTGCTAGTTGTTTAGAGAAATCCAAGAGCAATCAACAGCCATTGACAACTGTATGAATAATTATAGTCATGACTTATTACAGAACAAAATTAAATGAATTAAAAAGAGTTTTAAGGGCAAGTATTGAAAAAAATCTTGTACTGCACACGGTGGTAAAGTGCCCTCGTGAGGCAACCTTCCGCTCGTGAATAAAATATGACTTTACCACTTTGTACAGAAAATAACTATGTTTTTTTTATAATAATACAATAAATTACAGTAGATTTATTATGAGCGTCTTGACACTGCAGTCTTCAAACGGTGGAAAAGATCCAGCTCGTCATTCAAACAGGAAAAAAATGTTAAATTTTTATATACTTTCCTTCTAGATAAAATAAGGAGAAGCCAAAAAAATTTTGTTTTTCTTATTCAAAAAAAATATGGTTGTTTCTTTACTAAAAAAGCACTGGTACTGTAAAGGATTTAGATAAGCTTTGTGATAGCTTTTTTTAATTTATTTAGAACAGAAATTAATACTGAAAAATTGTTTGATTCCCAATAGACTGCTTACAATTAGTTTTTACTAATGAAAATTGTAGAAAACGCTTTTCAAAATTTTCAATATCAAGTTTTGATTGCTCAGCAGTTCTCTGCTTTTGGCTTCGTATTTTCGCAAATAATTAGAATTGACCTTTGTAGCTTTGTGAATATATCCTTGAATGGTTTATTTATCGAATTGAAGAATAAAAAATCACAAATATTCCGTATGTATAAATCCGGGTCCAGACGAGAGCAACGAGCACACACAAACAAGATGAGCACACATAAATGCTCAAGTGTGGACGATAAAACGAACGCGAGCGCACTCAAACAACCTGAGTCGGCGGCTGGCGGTTTTTTTGAATTGCTCAAAGGAAATGTACGCCTTGTGCGTGTTTCGACTTGCTCTACCTGGACGCGTTTCGTATTAGTTTCATATTGTTTATGGTCCACATACAACTGGCACAGTACGAACACTAAGTATAAAATGCACCACGAACACACTAAATTCCTGTTTACGCACACAACGAGCAAATACATATGCGTGCTCGACTTGTGTGCGTGCTCAGGTTGTACTTGCTCTCGTCTGGACCCGGCTTAATATGTATATTGTATACTGTCCATTCAAAGTCATAGCAAAGTTATGTAGTTGTAAAAAGAGAAACTTTTTAAACTACTCTGTTATCTTAATTCAATGATATAAAAACGTGAATTGTATCTGGTAAATGGATTTTTTAATCAACTACTTTATACTTGAATGTGAGAAAATAAAACAGTAATACACTCAACTGCATCCAAATCATATTTACATCAGTTTCAATTAGTCGTTTTGAAATTTTGTTATAATCCACCAAGTGAAAACAATTAAAATACCGCACAACAATGTTGTTTGTGCGTTTTGAAGTTTGCTACGTTTCCCTCAACATTTGGCATCAATACAGAACTGACTGGTGTGCAGTGCATTATAATGATGTGTCTGGGGGTCTGACCACCGCAAGGCCATTTCCATCCGATGCATCATATTGTTTGGCACCTGCCCGCCACGTCTAGACTGGCTGTCTGAAAGGGAGAACAAACATTAATGCACTTGACACGTCGTCTCTACTACTACTACTACACACTAGTATATATCGCATACACGACGCGAAACGTTTTCAAAACTCAAGCAACCGTACCATTCGCCCTCATGAATTTTGATCATATCTACTTCATTTCCTATTCGTTTTATATGCATTTCCATTTAGTCAAAATGTGCAATTGGTATTGAATGGACTTGGAAAAATACATTGTCTGAAACGGTTATCTATTTCCATCAATTGACGATTCAATTTATTCTATGTTTTTTTGCTTTTTTTTTCGATAATTATATCAAGAGTTTTATCCTGGAATTTCAAGGGAATTCGTTTGTAAAGCCGTTGAAAATTTATTATGATGCCAATTCAACAAACAGTTAGGAGATATGTTAAAAGCAAATAGATTCCAATGCGGCATAAAAATGCAACAAGTGAAAAATAGACACAAATTCCGTTTCGATCATATCAGTTTCGTTATTATTATTCCGTACAACATATCCTTAATTGCTTGAATCGGTGGAACAGCGAGTGAAACGCACAAATAACAATAACTGTTTTCCGCTAAGTGCATTCGGCAATAAGATTCCAACGAAACTAATACAAATTCTCACTCACTGTCGACCACCACTGTACAACTAACAATGAAACATGTTGCAATATACTGACGAAATTGTTACGTTTCCTTGTGCAGTTTCGAGTTTTTAACAAAAATAAAGAGCCACCATAAATACGGATAACGAAGAAGTTTTGTACTTGTCTGGTTGGTAAGGTAATTGGTGTCCGAGCAATGTTGTCTCGTCAATATCAACACAAATTACCGTTTAAATTTAGATCTCGTGATCGAAATGGCCACAAGATACGTATAATAAACTATTCAATTTAATTTTATATGAATGAAGAAAAAAAAACCAAATCGATAACAACAAAGACGCTTAAATAGTGTAGTGATGTTCGTTTTCGACAAAATTCAACTACTCTCATGAAACTGACAGTTTAGCACTATACGCCTTCTTTTTTTCTTGTTATTGTCTCGTCTGCGAGTAGATATCTTGATAAAATCGGATACTCCCTAATTTGGGGGATGCGATTAGAGTTTTCTCTCTTGTCTGATCTTTTAACTTGACGCGAAACAATAAAGAAAAAGAAAATGAAAGAAAGGCCCACTGTCAGCAGTGCGAACCAATTACCATCTCTTGTACGAAATTGGCAGTCATTCGAGAAATTTTTCAAGTGATCCCTATCAGAATTAATCTGGCGGTACTCATTATTGTAGGGAAATTTCTGAATTATCCCACTAAAAAATAAAACAACCACCATATATCACTATTATAATGACAATAGTAATTTACATAAACTCGTTTTAAATTCTACCGAATTTGGCGACCACCACTGATAGTATCAGTGTTGACTTGAGGAGAAAAGTAAATGTGAGCGCGGATCGAACTGTGACGACCGACACAAAATAATAATGAGAATTATTCTTTATCTAAATATAGAAAAACGTTGAGTGCACATTTAAAGCTTTGGTTCGATCATCATGTCGTTCCAGTAAAGACAACAATAGTTACTTTTGCTATTGACTAATCGCCTTTGATTTCTTGGCTCTTTTATTAAGGAACTCTCACATATCATGAATTTATTTCCAAATGACTGCGTCCACATTTACGACTACTCGTTTCGTACAGAAACCTCGTCAACCATGTAAAATCTATTTGAAACCGAAACAAGAATGGCTTTGTTATTAACGCTAAATACCACACACTTATCTACAGATCTTTTGTCTTATATTTACAGTAAGTCGTTTTTGTTGGCTTGTTGTTCTTATATTCGTATAATAAGAGGATTTTTAAGATGGTTGTTGTAAACACCTACACATACACTCACAACTTATATCTGAACTTAATCAGTCAGGTAAATCTACAGACCAATGTGCTACATTGTCCTACATCAAATCAGATAAATTTGACAAATGTTTACTGCATTATCAAATTAATCTCTGCATTTTGTTTACAAAATAAATTCACAAAACGGATGACCTGCTTTAAATGGGTTGCATGATGTGGATTACCTGCCTTTTGCTTGTCTGAATGTGGACAACGAAATAAAACGAGCATATAATCTTTTAAACAAGTTTTAATTTTTTTTATTTGTTATATTTGATGCCAATTTGTCTCCTTGACAAAAAACAGCATCTTTATTATCTCGCAAATGAACGTTCTCAGAATTCAGGAAGATGAAAAATAGAACAACTTCATGTTCTCCAACATATTCAGAGAAATTTAAAAGAGTACAAAGAAAAAAAACGATCAATTCTAGAATGGCAAAACTTGCAGAAATTGAATTGTATTACAATTTTTTCCATAACATTTATTACAATAATAAAAAGAATAATGATACCATTATATAGTATTATACAAAAGCATATTTTTCATGGGTGATTAATGGAACGGCGCGGAACAGATTTGTTGACGGGCAAAAAAATTACATATTGTCCAAATGATACTAGACGTACAATAAATATTATGAATTGATCCTGCTGGATTTTATGTGCTAAAAAGGATTTATTTAGCGTAAGTATGCCGACAAGAAACTGCCACCGACTGAGATTGGAAATGATTGTGAACACAAACGAACGAAATTCTGAAGATTCAAAGGCACCAAATAGAACAATAAAAAAATGCTAACAAAAGAATATGTGCAACAAACACGACCGTAACGGAGACAGTTGCTGCAAATTTAATGCCATTTGATTGGAATGCAATAGAGAATCTAGACAAATAAAATTTTTATAATCCAATAGCACAGCATCTTTGGCAATTTTTGTTACTTCAGATAAACAATCCGGACCAATTCGTGTGTCGTAATAAATAAAACTTTTGGCTTGATAAGTTTACAAGTACCAGTAATAAAATGCATACATACATTTCATTTCAGTAACAGGAAAAGAATCTTCCTATATAGTATATACAACAAAACGATATGATAAAAGTCGTAATCGTAAAACATATATGTATAACAGAATAACTATCGAGAAATCTGTGCGGCAATTAAACTCGGCGTTCGCATAAAATGTCATAAGCTTATAATAAAATTGTTTGAATGTAGTTTTATTATCTAGATCGCTAACAATTTAATCTTATTCTCATGACGATGTTAATCAAGTACGGCTTGGAAATGAAATTCAGATAGACGTATATTAAGACTATCTTGGGATCTTGAAGGTATAAAATTGTGCAGACAATCAGTAGCAAAATATTGCCAAGCCAATGTATGATTGCTATAAATGCCAGCAAGTAAACTAGATGGAAACTTCTATCTAACGTCTACTCTAAAGGACACAATTTTTTATTAGTACCCGTTCTACAATGTAGTTTATACAAAACATCTCCAAATCGGCTAAAGACTTTTTAGTGGATTAGCTACTGAATAATTGGGGTCTTTAAGAGCTATTATGTGGTAAACATTGTTTCTTTGCAACTTTATTAGGATCGGGTATGTAAGTAATTATATGCTTTTTTGCTTTTTTATACTTTTCTGTTTTCTCATCAATTGAAAAATAAAAGACTGTTACATCAATAAATAGTGAAAATGCGAAATAATCGAAAAATGCATATAATTGCTCATCTCTCTAGTCAGGTACAAAAAAAAAACTGTTTAAGGGCCGATTTTGCAATTCACAGAACATATTTCAGTTACATTATTCTGTCGTATATTATTTATGCTGACCGATGTTCCCTAGTTTATTCCCACGTTGAGCTCTATAAGTCCATTTTCTTGTTACATCTCATCATCTTTGCCAACGCAACGAAAGCCGCCAACACAAAGATGAGTTGGAAACAGAATATAGTTCAGTTAAAGTTTTCTGTTGGGATATCCAAAACTTTACTTAACAGCGCTTTATTCTTGACCTGTAGAAATGAAGACTCTTCGACTTATACTGAAAGAGAATTTGAATCAGAATATCCAAACAACTGACCCTTTGCCAGGTGGTGATCTTAAGGATCAACCTCTAATATTTTGAGAAATTTCTCTTTTTGCTTTCACTTACAATATTAATGAGCTACAACTTACAGTGAAAATTTATTGGAAAAATTGTTCCGGAAAACGGTGAAAAGTTGATATTTGACACAACTCTAATCATTTTTTTTTCTTTTTCTTTGTTCAATTTTCATCCATTTTCCAGTAAATGCATACACTACTTTCGATCACTCTAGAAGATGGATGCAACTCTTCGAAAAAGGAATTTGACTCAATTCTGTTAATAAACGAAGGGAAAGTATGGAAAATTACAATGAAATGGGTCCCCGAGTCGAAATTTAAGTTCTACGGAGATCCTTGCAGGCGCTGTTTAGATTTGAATTATGCTCTTTTAAGTTCTTAGCTGCTATTTAGTATGTTACAGGCTCTGATAATTTTCTAAATAATTTTAATAACTAAAAATTAAGCTCTAAGACCTAGGTAGATTCTAAAATAGTGTCTAGCGAATCTCTGTAATGTACTGCAAGTATTTCTAACGAGACCCTAATTAAGTACTAGTAAGTGCTGAAAGTGGAAAAAAAGCAAAGCCTACTAGATTCTAAATTGTAGATAGGTACATAATTTCTATGTTATTTATAATCTAAGTAAGTGCTTGTACGTTCTACTAAGCAGAGCCTGACTAGGACTTAAATTTCGACTTGGGCCAGACGTTGAGTTTTAGGAAAAATTTAAAAAAAAATCCCATTAATTTTCATTGGAAGTTATACCCCATTAGCAATAGAAGGGAACGCAAAAGAATTTTTTCCTTAAAATGTTCAATCTTTTGTAAGAGTAAAATAAAAAGTCAAGGGTGCGCAACTCAGCAACACTGCATTGTAGAAAAGCCTTCATTATTCAAATATTGAGCCATCTGAACATATCGTAACGAAACAATCGAAAATTTACAAACTTCAATAAGCGTTACATCCTCTCTTACCCATAATGCAGGAAAAAGGTAATACTTATCTTTTAAATTTCTATCTATGTAAAAAAAACTCCTGCTTATAGTGTTGCTGACAGAACAAGAAAGGGTAAAGAACACTAAAAAAATACATTTAGTTGCTTACAGCCCCAGCCGTTCTTAAGTTGCAAAAAACTGTTCCCATCCTCTAATAGCTTTTAAAAGCCTCTATTATTCAACCACTAGGAAATATTAAGCCTCTACCTATTCAACAAATATTAAAGCATTTTTTTTTAAATAAAAGCTTTATTCGAATCTTCCCCGTCGTTACTGATTAAGTAGCGGCTTCGGACTAATTATTTTCTCGAGAGAATTGAAAAGTAAACACTTATAATTGGTATAAGCACGCAGCCTTCCTTAATACGGCAGTGTGAAACTTGATTGCACTAATTTCATTTTAAATCCTTCCCTGGTGATCTTGGTGCATTTTCCAGAATTCTTATGTTATTTATTTAATTTAAAAGTAATCCCAGTTAGAATCAGATCGACTTTACACAACCAAATTGAAACCGAAAATTCAATTTGCATTTGTGACATCTCTTTAATATTGTTGGATATCTCTATATGTATCTATCCGAATATATACGTATGTAAATAAAATAAAAATGGTCAATATTTGAATTTACCACTACTAGTAATATTTCTAAGACCGATCTATCCTTCAACCGTCTGGCCAATTTGAAAATCTCTCTCTATATTCAATGCCCAAAGAGATTTTGTTGAGAGGACGATGTCGTCGTCCTGTTACATTGGACGGAACATCAGACGCCCTTGAGGGACCGACATCTAAGATGTGCAAGCTTTGTAATTTGGTGCTTGCAATTTTGATTGAAAATTTTATCTGGAATCAGTATTCTTAGATATGCCACCCCTTTCTATATAAAAGGAGGCGTTTTCTTACCGGAATTGGCGTCCGAATAATGACAAATTTCAGTTTGTGGTACAACAAAACACGTTGTGATATTGTATTAATTTTGCCTCTTGTTGAAAAGAATTATTAGAAGAAGTCATCCTGATTTATCACCAATTTGAACTTTTCTGGAACCAAATCCGGATTAAGTTTGATGTGTTCGTATAATGCCTTTTGCTACTGAAAGGCCAAGAATTTTGTATTATTTGTCTGAATATGCTTAAAATCCATAGAAATTAAGTTGCTACTTATTTTCGATTTCTATCGATAAAGCTGCAATAATTGAAGGATGTAATAAAATATATGATAGACATTGTTCTGTTTTGATATAATTGGGAGGTTTCCAGAAAAATCCGACTACATGTAGAGAATGTTTTTAAAATTCAAGCACTCACCGTATTCCTATTTTGAATAAGTTTAACAAAAACATACGAATATCCTACAAACCGAGTATTATTGTTACGGTTATTACTATTGCATTCGTATTCAAATATTGTCATATTTATGCAATAAAAAATCATCCTCATTAATGATAAAAGACATTATTTGTACATAAATAAGAGGATTGTAAGCAAACATAAAACTCGAATCGGTTTTTGTCTACAGAAAGATCAATTGCAATCTAATAGTTGGCAATTATTATAAATGCTAGAGCACGATGTGCTTTGAGGAAGTTTGATAAAGAATTAGAACTCGACTAGAATATAAAACAAGTCTTTGCTAGAGTTAGTTATGTGGTTTGATCAGACCGTTTAAAACTTTAAATTGTTTCACTACAATGGTGGAAATAAAGGGAAGTTCGTATTTGAGAAAAATGATCACGTTTAAAGTTTTCAATGCACAATTTTCTTTGAAATAAGCAACTATTAACTGTAATTGTCGTTTTTATTTTCTGTTGTACTTATTGTGGAAATTGTGCAAGTATGTTGGAAATTTTAAAATGCCAAATCACTAAACCACCACCGATGCATTTATAACCATCCATCTATCTTAACGGGGAAAACGAAGGCAACACAGATATATGTTCCCGTGGGATTGTTGGTCAGGCACGTAAAACGATATGCACAGAACCTAATTCTAGGATTTAACAGAGTGATGGATAGTAGCCGGAGCAATAGTAGTCGTTCACTATTGACTAAGTTTGCATTTTCTACAACAACGTTTGTTATAAACGTCATGGGCGTTTTGAAAAATGATATTCAACAACGATGTAATTAGACGTGTAAAAGTGCAAACATCAAACATATTGTGTATATGGTGGAATATACAATATGCCAGTTGGCTGTACAACATTCTAAAAGCGAGTAGAGATTTTAATAATTCACCATTACTCATCGCTAACATAGATTATATGACACCGGCAACTTTGGTATTAATCAAGTGAATGCGCCTGTCGTTCATGACCGAGATGAGGAGTAATTCTATTATATGAACAACAAGAATATCGGAGTAACGACGACGACGGCGGCGGCGGCGGTGGTGGAGATGGCGACGACAACAACATGATAACTAATATTATCATTAGCCCATGTCAATGTCACTGAAATATGCATCCATATAACTATCATTATAGTTTAAACGTTTAAACAAGATAATATCCATTGATGGAAATTATAATTTGAGTCAGTTAAAATCGTAAACATGTTTTCTTGAGAAATCACGAATTAAAGGACTGTGAGATGAGAATAAAAAGGCGTTTTGTAATTAACATTTATATTGTAGCTTTTAATTAATTTTCTGTTTTACTTTATTTAAACTTTAAGTGTTGACTGAAGAGAAATAAGGTTCTGCTACTGCTAGAACGCTGTAGTTCACTACATTTATACTGTAAAGTGAATATCATTGTAATTACTATAGTTTCAAAGTTAAAATGTACCAATTTAACCTTCGGAGTACTTTCTTTAATTGTGCATAGAACAAAATGACTAGTTTTAGTTAATTATATTTGTAGCCGAACTACCTACCGATTCGCTATTAAATTCCGCCTTCATTTTGGGTAATACTAATGAAAATTTAAATACAAAGTATTTGAGTAAAGATCCAAATCAACTATTGCAAAGTCGTAAAACATCCCAGGTGGAGATGATATCGACAATAGATATCTAGTGTTGTCTAGAACTTCCAGACACATTCATCCCTTACAAAACGTATAAATGTTTGCTCGTCCGATCTAGCCGCTTCGCCGTGTACGTTGTAAAAACTTCCAATTCACTGAACAACCATGTGGACGAAGAGGTGCAGACTTTAATTTCAAACTTGAAATGGCTTTGCAATTTACAAGCAAAAAAACAAAAACAAATAGAATTGCAATGAGTCAAATATGTTCGATTCATTCATTTTTCTCTTAACTCGATCGGTTCGGTTTAATTGGAAAACTTCCATATTTTTCTCGATTGCATTATAAATTCCATCAAGGATAATAGTTCTTCATAACTTCTACTCGGGGAAAAGTATCAAGATTAGCTAATGTACGCCATCTGTACAAATCCTGCCGTATTAGATAACTTAGTCGATTTAGTTAACTGTCTGCAGGACTATTAAGGGCAGATCTGGAATAATTTCAACGTTTATACATATATACCATATCTCTTCGTTTTTGTTTTTTGACCTCCCATCAACCAACTGGAATGGCCAGGACCGAGCTAGCCACTGACAGTGGTTGAACTGAAACGTGACTGAAACTCCTGTCGCCGGGTGCAGCTGGCTGGTGTCGTCGCCGTCGTCGTCGCTGTTGTTTTTTGGTGGCGTGGAAGAGGGGACGGTTGGTGGATTCGATCCGCCGTCATGACCGGGTGGGGCGGCATGACGTAGCGTCTAGACATAGTGTACCCCCTCCACGTTTACCTGATAGCCTGCCTCCAAACCGCCCCATGATGATGATGATGATGACATGCGCCGGTCATGTTGGTTACGATTTGTCGGCAGTATATAGACACTAATACATACAAGTAATAATATAAACGACGTATGCATATTGCTCCACATAAGTACATAGATAGGTGGATATCTACCTATTAAATAGATAACTTTTTTGCTACATAGCATAATATAAATGCTTGTTTAAGGATGAAATGCAGGATTTCTGAACGCTGCCTTTGCACATTAATCGTTTATTCTTTCTGTTAAGTCTTGTTCCAATCACAACAATTGACAACAACAATTGTTGTCAATTGTCAGACTCGCCGATTTGCAGGAGTTATCTAGATCGAGGTATACTTGCCTAGAATACGTTAGATAATATTTCCTCAAATAGACAGGTAAAACTTTTAATACTTTGCTGCAAGCTAGAACAGCGATGGTATATTTCCTTCTCGACTTTACCTTATATCATTTTGATAACTTCACAATCACCATTTTTCTTCATTTATTCTCTTTTACATTGATATACGACCTTACAGTACTGTGCACAATATCAAAAAACTTCTATCCAGCTGTGTGACAATAGTTACGGCCAAAGATTGCACTGTCATCATTGCAGCAATACACACACACACACACATACACACCAATTCTTTTGTCTTGCCCCTAAAATCAACCGTACACATATGTTTGTGAAGATATGACAATCTATCTTTAACCAGAGACAGTCTTAATGAAATGGAATGAATGTGGGCGTAGACGTTGGGATTTGATAAACCTCGTACTATTTGCTCTATTTAGGTTTCAATCGTTGTAATCGTTGTAAAGGTGAAATACACTTGCGGCTCACCAATAATGTTAACTCTACGTGAAAGTCAAATCTAGCTTCACAAGCAGCATCCGTATAATATCTATATGTAAATAAGCGCATGGCGTAACCGTCTAGACGTTTAGACGCTAGGTATTTTCTATAAATTTAGAAAATCCCTGTCAATTAAACCAACAACCACAACGAAAATATCTCAACTCAACCGTACGGAAAATGGGCTTCAATGTTTGATAAAAGCCTTAAAGTTTAAACTTTGAAAAACAGTGTTCTTTTTAGTTGTTTTATCAACGATCTTAAGTAGATAATAATGATGAGAATTTCCACGAACCAATTAAAACTTCATTAAATTAAAGTATTCTCTATCTACTTAGTTGGCGTAATAAATTCATGTTATTAATTGAAAGAGAAACAGGACCAACTCATTTAATACATTAAGGTTAAGTTTCAGTACACTGATTGTAATTAGGAACTACGAATTAAGTTTATCAAGTATAACAACTTAATGCAACGTGATGCAGTTCGTTAACAGATTGAAACGAATCTGGTAAATACATTTAGTTGCCCAAGTAAATTATAAATAATTGATGCATAAAGTTATTGACAATCGCACAACGCGTTTCTTCTATATATTTTTTTTTTCAAATTCAGCCTGAAACTGAAGTCGAACAGTTGCGGTTTGTAACAATAGAGCGACAATAATAATGCATGAGTTTATCAGACAGGGTTGCATTGTTATGTTTCCGGATCGAATGATTTATGCAAATGCACTGTTAGTGTACAGTTCAAATAAAAAGATAACAAATTCTATCATTATCGAATGTGCAGCTTTTATATATTGAAAATACGGCTAGTAAAGTAATAAAATTTTACCACATTCGTAAAGCTATCGAAAAATCACACCCACTTACGTGTTACTTTTCACAAAATGCTCTTGAATGCGTCTACAAAAGCCTCAATACAAAGTAAGCAGTTTTTTTATGTTATAAAATGATTATTTTATTGATAATATCATAAATAAAAAAGTTACTTTATGTTGCCAGTATTCTTTACATCTCGACCATTTAACACCTACATTGGACCCTTGAGTGGAAATATAAGAATGCCAGAAATATTGACATCGATTACCTGTTTTAACACTTTCAGGCTAGGCGTGTGCTAAATAAATAGAACAATTGCATTTTGCACTGCAATTAATATTCACCGTCAGTTCCTGCTTGAATTGTCGTTAAAATCGAATATCGTACAGAAATTTTGTCGCACTGAAGCGTCTACAACTGTTTCAAAATAATTTATAAAGTATAATTTCCCTTGGAGCTCACAGAGGAAATATTATGTATAGAAAACTACAACAAAGCAATTTTATACTGTTCCTTTATTTCCCTGTGTATTCATACAAAACACTTCTTAGACTAGTTAGAGTTGATAGTGTTTTATACGAATGTCGACAGGTCGCTTCAATATTAAACACTTTAGTTATGACGTTCTGTTCAAAATTAAACGATTTTTTCTAAATAAAAAACAAGCGTACTTCAGCCAAGTTCAATTGTAGCGTCTGACATAAAAGAGAGAAAAAAACAGCCAATTTCTTCCAGAGAACTCAGTTCATTGTATAGATCGGGTCATTTTCAATTAGCTCTTTAACTCATCGTCTCTTTCACGCCGAGATTCAACTGATACCAGCCAAATGCACTACCAAAAAAAATTAATTGAATCAAATACTCTTAGTTGTACAACGTGAACGTGTTATAGATTCTACATTCAAATTGCATGAATTAATAAAATGGCATTAATATGTATAATGAAGGTGGATTTTTTTGTTGTTTCGGGATTATCAAAAAAAACTTCTACTTGTTACAAAAAAACTGTATTATCAACTATGTAAATTGTAGCAGACGGCTTTCAAGGAACAACCAAACAAACACCAAACGGAACATTTTATTATTATGGAGAGTGTGGAGAAAAAAGCGTTGCGAAAACACACTAACAGACTACTACAACTAGAGATAAATTGGTAGAGAGGCGAAAAAATAGCGAGATAGTGAAATGGAAGCATAGAATATTTTATATGATGGCATCTGGAATATTCAGCAACTGTTGTAATAAAAGTCTTCCAACAATAACCGAGCACTTTACAAATTTGTCATTTAGTTAATAACTGAGTCAGTTGAAAGAGGAGAAACTAAAAAAATGCCGTTGGTGTTGAAATGATCAAATTTAGTTTCTCGGTATTACTGTAGTTTTTCTGTACGTTTTCTCATTGTATCGCAGTGTACTTTAGCCGTATTGTTACTATGCAAATATGACAGGTGCGTTGCAGTTTATTTAGTCTCCATCTTAATTTTACTAGCAATTCTCCCACAAACATACGGTAATTTATGATGAAAAATTCTACGATTAAAACAAATTTTAAACAGCTAGAGCAGACTGGTGTCGAATAGTGTGGTTAATGAGTCTGACTACTAATTAGGAGAAAAAGTAGTAAAAACTTAACGTAAAGAAAATCGTGAAATTCTAAACTTAATCGACTGGAATCGTCCGAATCTTACACAATAATTTACTACACCAACCTAGTAAAAAGATTCGGTAATAACAGGCTCCTGATATACGGACCCTATTATGTCATTATAATCGAATACGTACATTGTTTACATCTTATGACAAAATAAGGATACTAATGAATTCGTTAAAACTTCTCGTCCTCCATCTATGATTAATTTCAAGTATCAATAATCTCTCAAATCAATTGATGAATGTGTTTGTCTGTGTGGAAGATTTAGTCTTTTAGAAGTTTTCCCCAGTCGACGTTTTCCTAAAGAAACTCCACTAGGTCGGTACAACTCCACACCGAAATCGACTAACATCAATCAATAACAAAGTCATACTTTTTTTATTTTTATAAAATTACTTTTAAATTGCACGTAAATCGATTTCGGATAACAAAGTCGCTTCTACACAATAGAAAAATTGAAATTGTTGCAAGTTTGTCGGGCAAATGATTAATTTGATAAAATCCTGCAATTTCTAAAACTAGTAATAACAAAAATACATTTGGATGAAAGATGAGGGAATCATTTTCGAATTGATTTTAGATTAAATTGAGCCGAAAGACGTTCATTTATTGTATGTTTTTTCTCTCAATTCTACATCGAAAAATTATCGTTCTAGTCGCAAATCTACCGTCATTAACTACCAAAAGTTTCCGATATGAAACTTCTGGGTCTTAATTACAACTTTACTCTACTGCTATTTATAGATAAAATCTTTTGCATGTACTTAGTGTTAGATTTCTTTTTGTTACTTCTAGTTCTGTGTAGTTTGTTGTGTCGGATGTACTCTGATGTATATTATTCTCAATATCCTCTGGTCCTGCACAATAATCTCCTGAATTCAAGTGGTCCTTATATCTGCTACACAAGTCGCTGCCCTCCAGGAACAGACAGATTACCTAGCTCACTTCATTTCAATATTCATTAAAAGTTGTTTATCTTCGTTACCTCGACATGGAGCTTTCTAACGTCAAACGGAACGAAAATGCAGATGTTGCAGCTGTATGTGTGTATTTACGTTATAAAGGAAGATTAGTAGATTATCTCGCATTCGTTTATTTTTCCCATTTTTCCTGCTCTCGAAAGCCGATAATGTGTTCTCTCGTAATAAATTTATTACTTACAATATAATAGAATTAAAAGTTTCTTGGCTTTTACAGGCTCTCTCTTTCATACTGATTCAAAGTATTTATCGTTCTATCGTAAAAATTCAAGCAAATTCAAGCTGGCTAAGTTGGTAAAGTTTCCATTTATCTCTATCATTTGCAATCGTCTCCGTCTCTCGTGTACTTTTGATATGGTAAAGGTATGTTTCGTTGTTGTTGTTGTTGTTGTACTGTAAAGTCTTCAAGTGGTGTATAAAGGAGAGAGTGGAGACGGTGGTGAATAGTGGACGTGGTAAGTGGTTGGTGGTAGAACAACACACCACAGACAGCGACCAGACGTCTTCTCGCAAGTCAACGACCGTTTACAGTACAGCGACACCAATGTCCGCGCAAGCACCGGTTAATCTCTTCGATTGACAAAGCATCAAAGGCAGGTTACTTCCATACAGTACGTATGGTGCATCCCATTATGCTCATGCTATTTAATCCATTTTATATAACCAAATGAATCGAATTCGTTAATATATTAACTGAATCAAAGTTAGACGAGAGAGGTAATATAGAAATTGATGATGATGTCTGGGGTTGGGTCAAATAGAAATCATCCACTTTACTATACAAATTGTACGAATAAAAATGAGCAAAACGTTGCTTGCATTAAATTCGTGATGGCTCTTTTGGAGTTTGCATAAAGAATTCGTTTTATCCAGAATGGATGCATTCCCATCTGTATTAAGTTAAGCTTCTGACTTTGTACGTACAAAACTTTTGATTTATCTGCATTAAATTTTTTTGTAACTGTATTCTAAATAATTCACCCGAAATTGAATTATTCCACAATTCATAGATGTTTATAAAAAATTCACGCCTACATATGTAGGATTTAGTGAGCCAACATTTCCTAATGGATAACAACAATATTCTTCATACACATATTCATTTTGATAAAAGCGGGCAACCCATTCTATGAAATTAATTAATATTTTCATTGTTAGAGTTTCAAAGTGGAAAACTAACACTAGGAAGCCCTGTACCTACGTACATTAAATTCCCGAGACGAATAAAAAACGACACTTTCCTTTATATACACCAAACAATAATGGTGAAATTACGTGTCGGTCAATAAAAGATTAAACAAAACAAGAGACAAAAAAAAAACGCGAGAACGAAAAGTAAAACGACAAAAAAAAAAAACACGTATATAACGAATTATATTGCCTGTTGCTATTGTTCGAAAACTATACAAAACGATCAGTTGACTGTAAAACTAATTTGTATCAATAATTGGTGTATGCGTTTCACGACACGTAACTCTTCGGATTTATTAGCTATACGAATACAATTATAATTATATTATAGCATTACGTACATTTAGAAAGATGAAATTCTTTAGAATTGCATTGAATATTGTAATAAGAAAGGGTAGATGTGTGGATGTGCAGTGAGTGGACTCTCTGCAAGATTATAGTTGGATGAAGGTCGTCGTCTACAGAACAGATGAAGTGAAATCTTTCATCCAGACGAGTTTTTGCTGAAACCGCCCTTGGGGAGTATATGTACAATGTATATACATTTATGTATATAAACGTACATTGTATGTGTATATAGAAAGAGTGTGTACATCATCAATGCACCTGCTTCCATATGTTGTACAGCTGGGAGGTGCATCATTAAACTACAATATTTTCCAAAGAATGCAACCATACATAATCATCTCGTGTAATTGTATATCAAGAAGTTGATATTTACAAACTCATTACAATATTGAAAACGAAAAATATTGATTTTCTACTTCCACTTTACTTATTGTTATATATATTGTTACTCATAAATTAGCTGTAATATGAATGAAATCCTATCTATTGTGGGAAAGGGGCAATTACGTACATTACTCTTATGCTTAGTTGCATTTACTCCAACTATTTGTTAACATGCAACCGACAAGTATCGTCAAATATGCATTCAAATATTAATAATCCAAAATAATATCCAATCATGAACGATTACAGCAACCGACAATACGTTCGGGTATTATTTATTTTTAAATAAATTCTAATAATTTATCATAAATAAATTGGAATAATGTGTCCTGATGACATTTGCGGGCATATGTTGAAAACTAAGTGTTTGCGAATATAGTTATTATGAATAATTATATTATTTATTGTAAGTCATTATTAATTCTTATGCATGTCAAGTGTTATTTTATTAAAAACGTTAAACGCCAATCCGACTTTTCTTATTTCCTTTTTGTTTACAAAATTTCTCTATAGATCAGTACTTGTTCTTTTGTAGCAATTTTTCATTGAAATTTTGCAAAATAATACCTGAAGGATTACAAGTGGTCAAAATGTCGATAATTGAAAACTACTTAACTTGCCCATATGTAGGGAATGCTAGAGACAGTTATATTTTCTTGCTTGTTTAAGTATAAATCAGCTCTATCAATCTGACCAGAAGCAGAAGAGGCTAGAAAACATCAAATTTATAGGGTTTTGACTCTTGGCTCTTTGGCGTTTACCTTTTCGCAAACCAAATTTCTTCTTGCAACTAGAAAAAACAATGGACTTATCTTGGAAATTATATTATATCCAGCAAAACTTTTCTCACTTTCGTATTTATTATAGGTGCCCTTGAACTTCAGACATTGCTTCCCAAGACTTATGAGGACGTCGGTACATGATTTGGATTTGGGAAAAATCAACTTAGTTCTCTGCACACAGTTAGAAACTTGTAAAGGCCAGACCGCTGAGTAAAGTATCTGCAAGCGTTAGAATTTCGAATTAGCGAATCCGTTGATAGGCAGTGTCGTTGCTAAGGGCTGGTCGAGGGGCTGACTGCCAGGGGCAAAAATCTCAAAGAAGCACACTCACAGGCCCAAAGTCTGCAAAACTCTGAGGAACGGACACCAAAAATTGTTAAATAAAAATCTTACCTTGTATACTTATGACTTTAACTAACTAAGACACTGTTGATAGGAACACTCAAAGAAAATTATATATCCCTATAAAAGTTACCCATGTTCAAAGGAAAAAAATATACCTATGTATGTATATGAAACAATATGTACAACCCTTTGACTGCTGAATGTCTTTGCTTGCTTATATTAATAATTTTTAGCTTAAAAAGTCGAGACTCTAGTAATTATACAAGATGAGCCATCCAACCTGTAAAAATTTAGAGTACACGTGATATCTCCGTTATTTGTGAAAAGATCTTAAAAAAACTTCACTAACTTGAAGTAAAGAGTCTAGGCATCCTTTGTTTACTGAAAATGCCCCGGTAGCTAATTTGAAATATGTCAAAATAACAATACATTTTGAAATTCATACTATAATCAGAAGTAAAATTATTGGAATTGTTTACTTGAATTATTTTTGATCCGATTGGTCTTTTTTGGCTTTAAAATCTGACATTTCTCTCCGTATTCAATATTCATTATCTAACCATTTATGGTATGGGAGAATGGAATCAATTGTATTGACATCTAATAAACAATTTAAAAATCAATTTACGTACTGAAATCTTGAATCAGTTAAAGGCCACATCGTGTAGTTGAATATGAAATTTTTGAGTGTACCTATGTATGTCTGGTAGATTTAATTGCTGTTATTATCACCAGGTAAGTAAAATATTTTTTTATTGTTTGTCTCCTTATCACTCCCAATCTGCAAATTTACAGAAAATTTGATTTGTATTATTTACATCTTGAATTAAAACACCAGGTCCAGTCAAAAAAAATGCGCACAAATGCATGCTGGGTTAAATCCAGGGCAAATGTAACAGTGCTAAATATATGCAATCATGCCTTCACAAATAGATACATGTCTATGGCTAAAATCAAGTTCTATAGACCAAAACGTTGAAAAGTGCTATTTGTAGATATACTCCGTCCAAAAATTAAGTATAAAATTTCAAATGACAGAAATGCAGCTAACCTACGCAACGATAAATAGTCCGTCTATTAAGACCCCCAAAATTTAAATTCTTTATTGTATTAAACAGAAAATTCATTCGAAAATAATTTTACAATCTCCAAAGAAATCTAAAATATCGAACTTCAGGGTTAATAGTAAAAACATTACTACCAAAATATGTAAATAAATGCGTAGGGTTTTATTCAAACAGGAGTGCCACAATATAATATTCGTTTTCTTTCATGTCAACATTGGAAAGTTAGGAACTTTTCAAACATTAAGTTGTCTATAACCTATCATTTGTAAATTGAAATTTTATACTTAATTTTTGGACAGAGTATACCAACTCTCCGGAGAAAAGGAATTAGAAGCGAGACAAGAAAAGACAATGGTCCGGAAGGTGGCTAAACAAAAATTTTTGGAAAAAAAAATGTTAAGAAACAGAAAACTGCATGCACATTGAATAATAACACGGACGAGGAAAAATATTTCTGTCTCGTTTGAATGGAAGCATGGTTTAACAGTGCAGGTGAAGAAAAATGGGTTCGATGTCTAATTTGCAACCTAATGCAAAGGTAATGATTTGTACTATTGTTGTAATTGCAAATCTAAATGGTATAAATAAATATCGTTTTTGATCACTTCGTTTTTACCTTTTGTTACAATTTACCCCAAGAGGTGTTACAATGGACCCCGATTCGGGGCAATTGTAACATCTTGCAGCCATGACTTTACCAATTTTTTTCTCATTCATGAACAGCAGATTTAGTAAAATTTATAAAATAAAATTGAAGATAAATCACTAAAATTTAATAATGAAAAATTTGAAGCTCAAAATGTTATAATTGACCCCGTTCTTCCCTATAGTAAAATTACTGCAATTTTCTTCAAATGTCGAAAGAGACTCCTAGGTATAGCATGTCTTGATCGATTTTTTCCTTCTGACATTTAACAGAGGTCACTCGAAACAACGCGCGCAAAATTTGAAAATCATCAGCTTTAGGAGTACTTGAAGAGTACTTTGAAGCTTGTATTGACACAGTATAAGTGTATAATTTTATTGAATATGTGAGGTAAGTATTTGTGATCCTAAATTCTATTATATTTTATGGTAAAGTATTATGAATCTGTAATTTGTTCTCCATCAAATGATGTCAGATCAAAAAAAAATTTTTTTCGTGCCGAGGTACCATATAAGTGAAGTCTATTGCACTAATAGTGACCAAATAAAGTTCTGAATCGAAACTCTGCAAGCGATTGCAGAATAGTTAAATGGATGGTAAACATCAGTTGAAAACGATCATGTTGCAGTCGTTATAAATTAACACAAACCACGTCAAAGGTTGAATTGCATCAACAAAAGATGATGTTATTAGTTTGGTGGGATCACAAAAGCATTCTTGAGAAGGTCATTTTGACCAAACCACAAATTCAGATATTTACTGTCAACAACTAACAAAATTAGCCCAACCAATTAAAAGTAGCCAGAATTGGACAAAACACGCTTCTTTTACATTAATTGAATTATTGGAACTTGATTGGGAAGCGCATCCGCCCCAGAGTCCAGAATTTAAAACTCTTTGAATGATAAAGCGTCTTCAGATGATGACCTAAAAGCCCACTTAGTTCAGTTCTTTTCTGATAAGGACCAAACTCTCTATGAGCGCGTCATTATGAAGTTTCCAAAAAGATCGCCGAAAGTTATTGAACAAAACAGCAAATATTTTATTAATTAAAGTTTACTCTGCGTAGACAAAAAAAGAGTCTCATTTCACATTTCCGGAATTGCTTTCTTGCCAGATCAACATAAGACATTAAATTGTTATTAATGAAACGATGTAGTCGGAACTTTCTCCAGGATTATTGTGTTATTTCAGAAATAGAAGAATTATATTTCTGTTAAAGTGAATGGAGACTATTTTAAAACAATAGTTACGCCAGTATTGGAAAAAATTTAATCGACATTTGCAGATAATCTTTACTTATTAAAAATCTAATCGAAACAACGAAGGGTTTATTTTTATTGATTTGACAAATTAAATGTTAGAAAAGTGAGAATTCAGGTTTCAGGTTTTTATTAGAGCAGCCTGTCAAACGTTTCTACGTTGAAATCTTGAAAGTTTGTTCTATTTTTCCTGGTGACTTGTTATTTTTCACCAATTTAATTACCAATTAGGAATGTTGTAGAGAAAAAAGTGAAATAACGATTTGTTTCGCCTGTTCATATCTCATGCACTCATCTAGAAAACACCCATGAATGTAATCTAATTGAAATTGTTGTGATAAATGTGTGCTTTTCAATTTGCCACAAATGCCCTTTTGTCTATGACAAATATCAAATGCATACGACAAAATGTTGGTTGTCTAACCCTCGCCCTTTAACGATAAACTGTCTTCGTATCATATCCTATACGAACTGGACTGATTTATAAGCAAGTTGGTGTAATTTATGTTCTGGTTTATATTGTTCCTTGTACAGCATGTCTCTAACACTATACATACAAGTAAAGTTCAATAAAATTCAACACATTTATTTATAAACATGCAGCATATTGGTGGAACGAAAGAGGAAATTATCATTCATTCATTCCATTCAACAACAACAAAAAAATAACTCTCAAACTATCGAATAAGAAAAGTGGGATCTTTTCTGCGCTTAAACTGATAACATTTTATTGAAAACAATTTTTCACGTCACATAGTTATCATGTTAACTTTAATAGAAACAATCTCTATTCAGCGAATAAAACAACAATCAAAAGATAAAATATTGACTCGATAAATATTTTTCCAACCTCTCCATTTCTGCAAAAAAAAAACAACACGATAGTCGCAAAAAGTTTGTACAATCGATGGATTCCAGCTTTGGATAAAATTCATAGAACGAAACACGCGTCGTTTTTCATCAAAGCAAATCAACAACTACTGTACAAGATCAAAGAATCTTTACGCACTGTTGGAACAATGTTGCCGTTAAGTTTGCAAGTTTGATTTGATTGTAGCAGACGTGCTTAAATTAAAAAGAAAAAACAACGATAAAACTGTCTAATAAATTAACTTTCTTTTAATTTGGATTGCATGAGAAAGGCTCGTTTTAACCAAATCCCAATATTATAGTAATTCATACTTATTACTACTAATTTATTCGAAATACTTATTTTTTTCTTGAATAAATTGAAACTATAAGTAGTGAAGATTAATTGAAATTGGTTGTGGTTTTTATTATTGGAAAACTCGAACCGGCTATATCGGCCGCCATTATGCCATTTATCTTAGTTAATATCACCTGAAAGGTATTCAAGTTGTTCTCAATAAAATACAACCAAATTGGATTAGAAGATTCAAATAGTGCCTGTATTTCTTTTTTCCTATAACAAATTGTCAATGTAAATGGCCGATCTGTCATCAATATTGGTTAGTTTAAGGACCAATTAAACGTTACATGTCCAATGTAAATTTACAAGATGGAGAACACTAATTGGAATCGATCTATATTTGAATTATTCTAGTGATGATGTAAATTCTCATCACCAGGGCCGGCCCTAGCTTTTTTGGCGCTCCAGGCAAGTTTATTTTCAGCGCCACGAATTTCTAATAATTGAGTGCACTAGTTTTATTTATATATTTCGATACCGAAATCTTTGGTATCTTAGTAGAATGATAAATCTTGAAAAAATAAGCTTTAACTAAACTTTATCTGATGAAAATGGTTTTTGTTTATATGTTACGTCTTTTTATGTCCAAACACTAAAATTCCAAAATAATCGCGACTTTAGAAAGCCATAATAATAAAGAAAAAGTCTGATGTTCCATTGTGCCATAAGAGATTTCATATTAAAACACTGCAAAACAATTGCCAACCTTTTTTTATAAGGCATCGTTGAGAAAAAAAGAAACACACTCACGGTTTGGTTCCAATTGATAACTGCCGAACTGTAACAGAAATAGAAAGGAAAAACTATCAGTATTGTAGAAAGAACATAGTGATTTGAAAATTTACCATCTCCATGGGAATCCTGGAGCCGTTCAGTATGGGATGTCTATCCATGGAGATAGTAAATTTGCAACTAATTATGGTTTTTAGATATTACTAATATTTTTTTAATCAAATTTTGTTACAGTTCGAATTTTGAATTGTTTAGTATTATTTTAATCTGAAACATACTCTTCGATGGGACAGCAGACTTTGAAAAGGGTGTTATGTAAGTGTCCTTTGTTCGGTTCTTGTCAACCACATATCAATATGCGATTAGTCTAATCTTCCAAATACAAATACTGCCACTCAAATACAGGGCACAATACAGTTGAAAGTATTAGGGCTAAGGAAACTTCAAATTGGTGGATTTGGTAAAGTCCAGGACCTAGGCAAAATGCAATTGTAGGGTTGCTAATTTTTGTACGTTCAAAAAAAGTAATGGTTCTTATTCTGAAATTTTCTAACGGACCTTTTTTCACGATCTACGAAGTCTGAAGACCTAACACTTTCAACCTGTAAATAACATTTAGCAAACTAAGTCAAATATTCCGTATTTAGCAGCAATTCCCAACAGTTTTAAGATAGTACCCAATTCCATATTGAACGAATCCATTAGAGTTGAGATAGTGTTTTCGTTTTGTGTGTTTTTTTTTTAATTAATAATAGAGAATTCTTAAGAAAATCTGTTTTGCTGTAGTCTCGGACCGGCCCTGCGCATCACTAGAAAAACAAATTTGAAATTTATCTTCCACCTAGTTTTTCATCTTTTCACTAGGATTTTTGGCAAATCAAACTAAATGAAAACTATAAAAAGATTTGTGGAAAGATATATTGTCTAATAGTGAATGTTTAAAAATTGAGTCGTTTCGGATATAGTTGAAAATTGCCTCATTATACTAATACATTATCCATTATTTACACGAATTTATAATCAATAATTGGCGACGTATCGTTAAATTATACGATTTTCATTCACACAAATGGTTGCTATTTTTATTTACATGCTAGGTTATTTTTACGCGAACATATACCGTTATTTGGAAAATTTAATTATTGCGTTATTATACTCCTAGAAAGTGATTAAGACCAGATTGATGATGAACAATGGACTGTTTTCTAAATAGACCAAAGCTCTATTATACTTCGCTTGCATAAATATTATAACATTTGTAGAAGGCACGTTTTAAGATGCTTCCCCAAGGATCTCATAAATGTTATGAAATCCAGTCTTTAACAATGGAACTTTGTACGTACGCTTGGACAAGCCTACTGATTTTATTTATATTAGAAGTCCAGATTAGAAGGATTCGAATAATAGGTATGAAGGATATTTCTAAAATTCTGGGAATTTTCCGATATTTTTTTAGTTGCTTCATTTTCTTCAATATTACAATGCAGTTTTTCAACATACTCTCCACGTAATTGAAAACATTTATGCCAAAGATAAACTAATTTTTTAAGGCGTCCTCGAAATATTTTTAGTGCATCTTCAATGCGCCTATTTATGGCACATTTTACTTCAACTAAATTTGCATTAACACCTGTTAATGATTTTTTTCAATTCTGAGAACAGGTATAATCACTGGGTAGACGATCTGGAGAATAAGGCTGGTACATACCCGCCTTATTGGGTACATACCCAAAACAGCCTTTTTTAGATCATTGGCAGATAATATAAACGAATAATTCTTTAGCAATCCCTGAAAATAACGAGCATTACTTTTCTAACAAACTGAACGGAGTTCTTAAGGCAATTCTTTAGATTGACTTTTGGTTTCAAGATTAAAATAGGGTACCCATGTTTCAACAGTGGATATTATTCGTTGCCAAAATTCATCGCCATGGCGGGTTAAAAATGCTGTAAATTTAAGACACTTGTAAGATCTGTTCAATTCCTGCTCCGGTCTCAGCAGCCTTGGCACCGGTTTCAGCTCGCTGAAACCTTACTTATTCCCAAATGTTCTTGCAAAATTTCATGAACTTGACGTGGATCGATTCGTAGGCTTGCACGTATATCAAAAATAGTTGCTTGTCTGTCATTTTTCAGTAGGTTCTCTACAGCTGGAATGCTTTCTTTATTCACTGACATGCTTGAGCATTAGTGTGGTCGTTAAAAATTTAATTTTTCAGGCGCACTAAAAAAACATTCCTTTTGATAAAAAAATACGGGGGAAATATTTTTTTTGTTCAACAAGAACACGTGCCGCAAGCCAATCGAAGATTATTTTTATTATTTTATAAAATCACGGCTTTTTCAAAATATCTCTTAAAGTAGACGGATTTGAGAAAAAAATCATTGAGAGCAATTTCATAGGAAACAAAATTCTCTACAAAAAAGGTTTCTGTTAATCTTTCCATAAAGTTCATATTTATGGAGATATTTTCAATAATAACTTTATCAAAAAATCAAAAGAGACCTTTTTTGTAGAGAATTTTATTTCCTATGAAATTCGTCTCAATGATTTTTTCTCAAATCCCTCTACTTTAAGAGATATTTTGAAAAAACTGTGATTTTATGAAAAACGGGCATGTGCTCTTGTTGTCCAAAAAAAAACCCCGTATTTTTTCATCAAAAAGAAGGTTTTTTTAGGGCGCCTGAAAACATTTAATTTTTAACGATCACCCTATTGAGCATGAGTCGTCATCTGATCGCCTTCTACCAGTTTTAAAACGATCAATCCATCGATACACTGCAGTTTTAGATTGTGCAGACTTACTGGATAACCCTGAAGTCGTTGAACGATTTCAGAAGTCTTTACGCCCTTTTTCTGTCAAAGTAAATTATTGCTTTTTGCGATTTCCATGACTACAGGAAACAATGTTAAACTTGTCAAATAACTAAACAAAACTCAATAATATTGCAAAGCATAACTGTATACACAAGACACAAGACTTGTCAGTAGTATTGCCTTTTTTGGCAATATTACTGAAGGAATATACTTCGTATATTGATTTGTGTTTGAGAGTCTTCTAGAAATTAAAAATTACGAATAGCATGCCTTAGGAAAACTAGGAAACCTTTTCAGAAGAAAAGATGCGTAAAAGTTAACACAGTAAAAATGGATTTGGTAGTGCAGCTTTATGGAACACTCGTTGAGTAAATTTCAGGAATACTGTTAATGGAATATTATGCATTTAATGTTTTGCAAATTTATTAAAAAATATATATCTAGTCGAAAACCGATACGATTATAAATCTTGTATGTGCCACAAAACTGAACCTTTATCAGTTTCTTCATTTATTTTATACAAAGACATACAGTTTTCCTCGAATTTTTTAATTTTGTACATATCGAATCCCTTGAGGTGACTTTTGCAAACTTTTCTCGTTTTTTGAGACACCATCGTACCGAAAGGCATAACTTTGTCTAGGTGAAATGCCTCTAAAGGTTCAATTGCATCTAAACATTTACTCTATCATGAACTAGATTAAGAATTCAAAAAAAAGAGATAAAATCTCTAACCGTTCACTCTTTGCGTTAACGCTACCGTTTCGAGTGTGGAAACATGTTGAGTTTATTGATCTCACCGTACTATTGGTACTATTATGACCTACTTTCAATAAAACATGCATTATCCTATCTTAACCTCGATTTTCCTAGTTCTTCAGATAAATATTAGCAAAAATCACAATAGAATATTTGCACAAAATGCAATATCTAAACCGTAAATATTTGTAAAATAATCTTTCTTACCCAATATCCGATACATAATTGAACAATTTTCAATTAAACTTTACCAATTATTTCTACAGCTGTTCGTGCAAATTAATTATTAATGGTTAATTAATAATGAGTAATTGGAATTTATACAAAATAAACGTTAATATTTACAAAACTACACAATGTTCATTTAGTACTATAATTATAAGTCAACTACACGTGACGAACGATGCAAAAAATATGATTGTGTTAATAATGATGTAATTATTTTGGAAATTAATTTTACAAATGGTAAGTAAAAAATCTGACTCTATAACCATCTTTTATCATTGACAACCCAATACCATATTTCTCGTAAAATTTGTCTTATAAAAGCGTCTTTGTCAAAGAACTTTGATAATACCTAACAACGTAGAGACGAAAAGCTCTCCGATCAACAGTGAGGAAACGAAATTATCATTTCAGCGTAAACGCGAAGGCCATTACAGCATCTCTAAATCTCTCGGTAAGATCTGCAAAAACTCTTCAACACCTGTAATCACTTCTTAGAAAGCGAGAGATCAAAGTGCTCCAAACCTGAAGACGGGGTTGTTTTGGAATCCAGAAACGCTAAAACATGCTTTTCATTAGAAACTTCCATATTCGACATGATGTAATCCACAAATAATGTTTCGTCTTCATGTCTAATTTAAGGCAGCACACATAGTATTCACTATTAACTATTTTAAAAACATTTCTCCGTTCAGGAAAAACTAGGCAAAACGCATTAATAGTATGCCTAAAGAATGTTTGAGTACGGGGCTCCATTAGAAGGGGCGCCTCTTTGTAGACCGATTGTGCATACTGTTGTATTGTAAATTTCTACCATTTCGCAGATAACTTGTCTTGTGTTCTTCACTAATAATTGGACACAAAGGACAAATTTATGCGAAGTTGATTGGCAAAACTTGTGAAGCTCAGACTCTTGTAAAAGGTGGATATACAATAGTAGGTAAGCAAGATAGACGGTTGAAAACAGCTGCTTTATCGAAAGAAAATTGGAAAGACCAACTCGATACTTTGTCAGTGTTTTTACCAATTACGAGGAACCTTTCACACTGTGCTATGCTAGATCATGCGAATTGTAAGTGAAATATGAGGGTACCAAAAGCGGTATTTTATTTGGTTCTAAGGTATTATTCGTTTTGTAAGACCTAAATCAATCTGGCAAAGCGCCTTGTCTAGTCAGTTGTCGGATAAACGATACGTGTGGTTAATTAAAGTAAAATACGAGTATGTCAAAACCTATTACATATTAAACAATATGAAGTAGACGTATTCACGAGAAAATTTGGCACAGCTATTCAAAGGGATTTGGCTTAAATTCAATTACGTAATACAAACATTTTTTCTCTTTCGAATGTACAAACTAACCAAAAAACACAACAACAACAAAATCGATAGTATTTGATTTATTAGTTGAAAACGACATTTTGTTCATCAGAATGTGGTATGTCTAGAATACTGCTGCATAACAACAACCACACATCATCATCATCGGTCGATTAACAGTAGCCACTGACCTAAGACAACTTCTGCAAGACTAGCCTAGGTAGATGATGTGTTAGCAAAACCATTTGTTTTAATCTAAATATTATTTATTTGTAATTTTAATAATCTTGTAGATTAATTATAGAGATATAAGACAAGGAAGTTATCTGATACAAACGCATTATTTCTGTCATTACTTGTTCTGAAATTAATGAAAAACCACATTTATAGATTTACAAACTTTATGAATTAATCAAAAACAGATTAAATTACCTACCGTTATAAACATTAGAAAATTAATTAACGGCTTTATTGCACAAAAAGATAACTTAGAGATTGTTCTTACTTATGAGATCGTTAAATTTAACGGTTATCAAAAAAAAACACACACACACACACAAACACACCCTAAAATTGTCGATCCCCTTTGATTTAATTTGAGAAATTTTCTCCCTTTTGTAATTTGAATTAGTGTAATACACAAAGAAGGGGTGTGAGAATTTCTACTGGACATTGTCTATTTTTTCTCTATGATCACTATAACTATTCCTAGTTTGAATAGTGGAACGGTTGGCTAGTTTTGCACGTGTTCAACTGTTTGATAAAATGCATGATTAAGGCCGTAAAATGTTTATTTATGCAACTATTCTCTAGTAATTCATAGAAACTCCCCTATTGGTAACTAGAGTAGACTAACAACGGGGGTTCTTTACTAGTTTTGTTGAATAAAATATACCCTAAAAAAAGAGCACAATTCGATCAAGTTTTCTTGAGAAAACTCTCTAATATTGTGGATGGGAAGTTTGATATTTCGCTTGTTGATATCTGCATTTCCTTAGTTTAAATAATTTAGAAATTCACCGTCTTCTCATCTCTTCTTTCAATCAATATTACAATAATCGTTAATATACAAATTAAACAAAGATCTCGTACAGGATAAATGTGGTGTTTTTTTTTGCAAATAATCGAGACTTTGCGCAATCAACGTTCTACAACAAAATCAAAAAGTCTATTTGATTAAAGTTGTTTTCATTTAGCGTACCACAGGAAATCTCATCAATACAATGAGCAAGCAAATGGAAGAAACAGTAACTGTATAATATGCAAAAAGTGCTATTACAATTTTAATAGAATCTTTAATTAGTTTCTCCATCAATTAAAATGTTTTATACGAATCTTTAATTATTTTGCATATTTAGATTTCCTTAATAAATCATTGATTTGTTGTAATCGTTGCAAAAGTTGTCTATTACTCGATAGTAATTAAAATAATTTAAAATCTAGACGTAATTAACGAGAAAATTATTCGAATAGAACAACAACAACAGAAAAAGGAGAACGTACTAAGGAAGTTAACAAGATTTATTTCATATTAGAACATTCATCATATGTGTTAAAAGAAGAACAAAGAATAACAAATTAAATGACTTTAGATCACATAAATTATAACTGAAAGAAAGATTAAAACTTCCGCTATTACTCAGAGATTGTTTGCTAATTTCATTCTTATGCATTAATTAACAACTATACGGTTCTTTGTAAATTTTCTAATCTTTCAGCAAAACCGGAGGGTTTAGCCGTTGGTGCAGATTCTTTGATCATTTTAGGCCTTCTCTAATTCTTGTCCTTCTTCGAATCGTCGATTCGATTCCAAATTGGGGTAGGTTTATCAACCATCTCAACAAAGACGAACTTTGTAAAAAGCACTTTTTTAAGCAAAAAATGTTTCAGAGACAGCTTCTCGGTAATCAACCACATTGTATCACAGCGGTGATAGTTCAATTCTGTCTTGTACTTATACGAAGAGATAGAGCGTGGGTAATTATTATTGCTATGCAAAATAAACGCCAGATCTTTATCATTTATGCATGGTTGTATTCTTTGAAAGATCGTCAAAATACACCGTCGAAATTGCAGCCTATGCAACCATCAATATACGACAAAATCGGATATACCCAAATCCATCACTTGTTGTTTTTCTTCTGTGTTAACGTATTTACCGGATCTATGGCGACCAACATCAGCATTTAGCACCATCGAATGTCTGCATCCGTGACCTAGACGGGTTGTAATGTTGGATAAAATATAACCCGAACGATATTCTCTCGTGTCCCAGATCGTGTCTGGTTCTCTTCCAGACATAAAACGATGAAACAAACTTCATATACATGATACCTGTTTGTTTGCATTCATTTTTCTCTCATCTTATTGCTCACTACCTTCAACTCTTATTCAATTATTATTAAATATTACATTTTTATAGCATTTGATCATTGTGATTAATACGCTGATGACTTGCAATTAACGATTAAAGCATAAGAAATCTGATGGATTTTAAATCAAATTTAAAAAAAAAGAACGAAAAAATTAAAATACAAACAAAAGGGTAGAACTTGTCAGACGACCAATCTTAAAAATGTTTAGTGCCTTTATAAATTATCATGGGATGTTTCTGTTACGATGTGTTAAAGACAAAACATCAATATACTTTTATTTTGCCTTTGAAAGTCACCCTTGGGACGTTGCGAACAGTTTGACTTTGGCCAGGTTGGCCTTCAACGTCTCCCAAAAAACAACTATGGCCATATGGAGATGGCCTCTTTTATCGTTTTGTGTGTCGACGTCGTCATCACAATCATCAACAACAACAACAACCAGGTATACTCTTGTGATTTAAAAATAACTTTTACAAGTGAAATAGTTGTATTTTTTTTTATTTTATTTGTTTATAAAATATTCTAGAAACAATCAACAATGTTATCGCATTTCAACAACTCTATTACGACAATAAATATTTTATTGTTTATAGTTTTTAATTTGATTGTACAAATAGGGATTGATGCCAAATATATTTTTGAAAATTGCTATTTTCAAGCAGTTTCGAGTGTATTTTCAAATCATTGAAACGATCACAAATCACTACGGATTAATTAACTGCAAGAACATAGGAGTTATTTATATGAATATGCAGATAGATGCCTGAATTTGCCAGTTATAATTTAAATTAAATCGTTTATAAAACAATTACCTAACTTACACGAAAGGCGATTTAATTCATTATCAAATTTTATTGTTATCATTATTTTTCGATTGTAATCTACTTTTAAGTCTAAGTCTAGACAATTGTTTGAATTTTAATGATAATAATAACAATGATATGACAATAATTAGTAGACCTGGATTGGTGTTCCATGAGTAGAGAATGGCCTTGTCACGTGTAGACGACGGGGCATTCCATCCTTCTCACCTCTAGACGATCCGTCTGGTTCGATCACAAAATTATTTTTAAATTCAGAATGGAGTTGGTGGAGGCTACAGGTTAACCAGATTATGTAATCTAAATGCCTAACTTTCAAACGACTCAAACCACGTAAACATAACGAATTTTCCAGGATTCGCAACAATTTCAGCCAAAAGTAAAAGTAGATTTTGTGGGGCAAAAGTGGTAATAAAAAAACTGAATTGATTGGGGGTAGTGCACTCGACTATTCTACACGTGTAGGCACAATTACACCCAATAATTCACAGCCTACAGATTATATTTTGCGATGTAATTTGGCAGGAGAACTTGTAATTTGTCCGGTCCAGAACAACGTCTTGGACAACAGTCAGGTGACTATTTTGAAATTGATTCAAAACGACTTCTACTCGGCAAGATCGAGTTTGTGCAGCAGAAAATACAGTTTTCTCAAAGCAGACGATCGAGACGATATTTCCACTTCTTGTATATCACGTTCCTCATCATCATCTTCATATACAAAGCGACCGGTTAACATACCTGACTGGTGAACATCATGAACCTGAAAGTTATAAAATCTTATCGTATACCGATTCATAGTCTATCTGCTGGAGTCAGCTTCACTCCGTCTCATCGACTTTGTTATTTTTATCGCATTCATTAAAGCGTCTTATAATATTGTTGGAGTATAGTGGGAGGTAAAAGGTTTCTTTACCACATACGTCTATTACAATCTTCTAGTTATCTCGCCGCAACTTGTATGTACGTTGTAGACACCTCACTTTATTATCAATCAGACTATACATTATCAACATCCGTTTTAAAAACAGTCGTCTTAAAATGTACACTTGAGATTGTGTGGATGCATTTCGAAAAATAATCGTCTTATTTATGGGGCGACATTTAGAAAGTATGGTTGTTGATCTTTTATTATTAATCAATTTTCGAAATTATTCTCAAACAAGATTTATTATGATAATAGAGAAGGCTACTGGGATCCACATTTATCACTTTGTTTATGGTTATCTTATAGTTTAGACAAATTTATAGCTTCATCTACTTTACTATCTTTTATTAGTCTCAAACGAGAGAGCTCTTATTGAATTTCTTATTAAGAAACAAAAAAGCGTGTGCGTGTTCAACTTCAATCGAAGACATTCTTATTTGAAATTACAAAACGATTCTATTTTATCTAAAAGTTATTGGTTCACGCAACAATTCGCTCATACTAAAATTACTCCATTGAAATTTTTGCAAAGCTCTGTATAAAATAAATAGACAACACAAAAAAAAGAACGGTATTAGAAAATCTCAACGAGCACACTAATGATTCCCACTACACTTTTATGGGGGGCTTACAGCAGTCTGGGTCTAGTTCGGCCACGGTAATGATGACGACGATGATGATGATGACAGTGATGTCAATGACGACATTCTCATTGTGTCGAAGGACAACTCATCGTTATTTTCTGTAGAAATGTTTCGTTAAAGAAATTCTCGGCTTTACTGTTTTACTATCTTGATAGAAGATAAAATGCTATTCCAGCTACTACCAAGCAATAAAACGTTTACTTTCCAATATATAGTCTATAAGTATGTAAACTATACATTGTTCAAATTGGGCTTTGATCTTTAAGATAATTGAAAATTATTACAAGTTTGTTGGGTGAATTTTTGCTTTGTGATCGTTGTGGAATTTAGAAACTTTCAATAAGAATGAGCGGCAATTCTTTATTAATAATCCTCAAAGTAGTCAGCCATATATTGATCTTCTTGCATTACACCCAATTTCTTATCTTGCTGTTTGATTTGGGGAAGTTTTGTCCTTCATTCCCTCTATGTGAATTATCTGCCAAATCTCTGATAGAATGTACTAATTTCACAATGTAAAAATAAGTCGAATCCACCAATTTGACACTCTCTTTTATAATCGGAAAAAGTATGGCAGTTACGGTAGTTTTTTTCGGTTGATGTTGCTTATTAAATTAAAAGAACTCGATTAATTTTTTAGGGGCACAATAATTTTTCTATCCTAAGGCCTAAATTTGTCTCTCTTGAGTTAATGTTTAGATTTCGTTCTACTTAATGCTTTCCCCATTACTCGTTTTTGCTCATCCTTTCAACTGCTTCAGGCCAATCGCCGTTTTTTGCTCTTAACAATTCCACTTTTTCTTTCTTTTACATATAATATCTCTTTGTGCTCTGTATGTAAAAAAATATACACTTCTCAGAGGCTATTTTTACAAATCAAATGACGTTTTTAAGGTAGAATTCAAAAATTTGGTTTATTTTGCAAGCAAATTCTGTCAAATGGTTTTTACGCTGAATTTTGGAAGTTCAGGCAACTTGTATGCACCTAAAATTGAATATAAAAGGTTCAATTTTAGGTGTAAACCTATTAAACTAATGCCTTTGTATGCTTTTGAGACAGAGTTAATTATAGGATAAAAATTTTCATTCGAAGATTTGTACTCTGCATCGCATTATATTAGGGGAAAGACGAACTATATTTATATAATTTTTAAGGAAAATTGTGACCTCCCACCAACAGTTTATGTAGCATGTACCCTGCGAGTATGCATTTTAGTGAGATGCAAGGCTGTCAAGATTGTGACATAAAATGTGAGGAATCCCTGAAGAAATTAAGTGACAAGGTAATCCATGATGAGTAAATGCGTGAAATTACTGAAAGCTTCCGTACTTTAAAAGAATGGGTAAGCTATCCAATGAAAAATGCTTTGTATGTACAAGACAAAGCATATTCGTTTTCAAGATAAGTAACAGTTTTATACAGTTAATTCAAGCATTTTACTTGGCTTAATCTAATAAAGACAAAATAGTAATTAATGTATCAAGGGCGTTATAAGACAAATAACGCCTAAGTGTCGACAGTGCATTCATGAGTTTATGCCATAAGTAAAAGAAGCAATTTAACTTTAATTTTGTTTTTTTTAATTTTTTCTTTGACATCTGAAAATTTGAGGTTATGATCACATTTTTAACGACAGCAAAAAAGTTGTTTATCATAGCAACGCGCCTTAACAGCGGACTATTATTTTTCATTACGCCATCGCAGCGCTATAACTGCCCGTTGCCAAATAAACAATTATTATTTGCTTATTAAGGCGATCATTTTGATATCTATTAATGGTTCAATAATGTATACGAATGACATAAAAAAAATAAAACTATAGCCGAATTCTAACAGTCTAATTCTTCAACTCGATTAGATGTAAAAACGTTCTCGCAGGGCTGGTCGAAGCTTTTCTGGCGGTCCAGGCAAACGTTCTTTTGCTAGTTCCCCAACTGCCCCACTTTTGTTTACTCTTAAAAAAATAATTGCAAAGCGCTATAATTACCAATTAAGGCTTTTTCGACTGTTTTTCCTTAATTCTCTTAACAACTCCAAGTAGTTGTTGTAGCCTCGGAGTGGCCTTACAAAAGACTTCTGTGTCTGCTCCCAAAACTCCTTGTTGGTTAGCCTTTTAGTTGAGAGATGCAGAAAACTAACTTGCAGAACTTGCTCTATCAAAAAAAAGATTTTATAGAAAAATTGAAATTACGAACATTTTCAGGAAACAAAAATTGCCAGAAAAAAAAAACGAAACAATTCTTCTAAATATTAGATCTGTCTACCCAAAGGTATGTTTTTCAAAATACAACTGGTGAAAACTTACAACGAAGCCAATTAAATTTTTCAATGGTTAATTTTAATTCTGAGTACAGTAGAGTGTTTTCCAAGCAAACCAAATCCAATTTGTCTGTATACGCGAATTTGCGTCATCGCTACAAGGGTCATCTTAGATCTATACATAAACAAGCTTGACTTGACGCCTTGATGAAAAGGTATGCAATCGTTGCGAATGATGTAGATAGGAGCGTCGCGACGACTGAAGTGGTGGTAATGGAGTAGCAGGAGAAGGAGACGCTGGTGGAGGTGGCGGCGGCGATGGTAATAGTGGTAGTGGTGGTGGTGGTGGTGGCGGTAGTATCGGCAACAACTCTGGTGGTTGTAGTGGTGGCGGTGACGTTCGTGCTGCCACCGCCACCGCCATCGTCTGCGTCAATTGTCCTCTCTCTAGCCACATACATATATACATATATATATTGTACTATCGTCGTCATTGTTGTTGTTGTTGGATAGTAAATCTACACACTACATAAAAATTATCTAATTCCGAATCGAATCAATTAAAAAAAAGAACGTAACACATCAGAATAGTTGTTGCGTACATATATAGTGCGTGTGTGTGAGTGTGTGTTGACTATGTGTGTATGCGAGTGTCTATATGTGTGTGTTAACAGTAAATACCGGTTGTGCGTCATACATAAACATGTTGACGGAACCGCAAAGAGGAAAGAATTTTGTCTATATTTAAATGTTTTTCATTGCAATAGTAAATAATGTCGGGGATATTACATAACCGACGGTTGCCCATCCTGACCGGCACGAATACGATACGAGACAGGCCGAAGTGTCGATTCGGTTTTCCGTCTGGCTGCTCCAATACACACATACACACACACACAATTTACGAACACACACACACATACACAACAGTCTCGCGACCCGTCAGAAATTCAGTAAGTGACGACACACAGTAGAGGACTGTAGGCTCTTTTGTCGAGAGCAACGAAACGTTTTTGTTTTTCTTTTGTTTTGATTAATTTACAATCAACTACAAGATAACAATAACACTGTTTATTTATGTTGCAAACAACAACAAATCCACTAAATAACAATACGAATCGCTCGATTTTTAAACGAAATAGACAACGGCCGAGTTCTGTTTGAATTTCTGCGGCTCCCATTAAAAATAAATAATAATTGATGAGGCGAGTGGAGGCAAAATCAAAGTGTGCGTCGTCGTCCAAGTAGTATATTACAGGAACGTGGTGTCGTCGCGACCGGCCATTGTTCTGGAATAGTAGAGCCGCCGTCATCGTCATTTATTTCGCACATAAACAATCAATTTTTGTTGTTGTTGTTGTGTTGAAACGCTTTTAATTGATCACAAAACGAGTGCGTGTGCGTTTATTATTATATTTTTTAAATTAATTTCACTCGTCCGTAATAATCTGTGTGCGTTGTCTCGTGCGTGTGTTTGTGCATGTGAATGTATATTTGACTTGGATATTTCGCTTTGGCCGGGGACAGACAAACTTTGGCGAGCTATTCTCTTTACCAAGAGAGACTAAACGCGCGCGCGACATTCAAACAAACAACATTTTCTATTTGCCCCGAAAAACACACCGACAAATGTTCTCTAGTGTTGTTATTGTTCGAGATTGTTGTTTGTATGTGTCTGGTACGTTCAATGACCACCTGGATCTGGAATATGCCGGCTTAAAGTAAGTCTGATTATGATATTTGGATTCTTCGTACAAACACCAAGAGAAACAACAAATCTTGTAAACTTCCTATAGCGAGAGTTTGAACAGATTTTCTGCGTGCACATGTGTGTATGTCTCTGTATGTGTGTATATGTTCGATTGTTTGGCCTTGGTGGAGTCGATTATACCCTAACCTCAATCTTTGCACGTTTTTCGACCTTCCCGGACGGCTCCGGTTGCGACCCCGGAAATGGCCAAGTTCGCGGACGCCTCCCCCACATTTCGCACACATAATTCCAGTACAATCGGATTAATTAGCGCAATTCCGAATTTATCGAAGATTTTGTAAAATTCTCTTATCTCTTTTGCATCAATATCGTTAATTTTAGACTTTGCTAAAAATAACTAACATTTAACATTGTTGAGTTTTTTTTTACGAGTGCCACGAGTCTTGAACCTGTTTTTTTTTCCTATAAAATACGACTTGAATAGTGTTTTATTGGCAATATATTAGAAACGAATTATTAAATCATCACCTCTATAATTCACCAATTAATTAATTTATTTAATCCTTCTTGGAATAAGATTTCGTGACAAATTTTGCAGAAAAAAAAATTAATTGTGATTTTTACAACATTTCATTGATTCTTTCAAGTAATCTTGGACATTCTCCAAAATATTATTACAATTATCTATTTTCGTTTTTCATTACATGTGAGAGTGGAATTTATTGTATAATTTATGTGTATTTCATTACATTTTATTGTTGATACATAAATAGTCATCATTGTTTAAAGATTATCGATTTTTTCACAAGATTGTAACAATCAAGCGTGTGTTGTTATGTTGCCTTTGTTATAACTTATAAGAAAGGAAAAACGCGCTTTTATCTCCTCTTGTACACGTTCACAATAATAACACAATAGGAAATTTGAAATTTAAATCAATTCTAATTATTATAAATAACTGGCAAAACCCATTTTCTATTCGCCAGACGATCGGTTATAATTATCAAGTCGTACTATAAATAATCCTTGTTTTTTTTCTCTCTACTAGTTCTTTAATTTAATTCTATACTATGTGGTAGAATTTCACTTTATTCCCATTTAATTACAATGTAATAATGAGGATTTGAATTACCGTGGTTCTCAGCTAAAGCCTCCTAGAACACGGTACGAATTCATGTTACATTGCATTTTTTTTGAGATATTTGTGCACTTGCCGTAATTATTATTCTTTATTGGCTCTATTATTCGTGTTTCGTCCGTTTGCAACATTTGTATTTATTAACCCTTATACGCGACTTTTTGCTTGACCCTTACTGGTTCGTAGTTGTGGTTAATAAACATGAAAAAAGAACATTTTATTTTATCATTAATTAATTAATCAAGTCTGAGTACTATCTAATAATTATTTACGAATATGTACGATATTTTTTTAAACAATCTCCAACATAAAGAAATGGCTATCCGTTTCACAAAAGTATACTGTTATTTTCCATCCTCTGGAGTTTAGGCAACTTAATACTAAATAGTCGTTTTCCTCCACTGTCAGGTTCCAAGATATGTGGTTTTTCCATCCAATCTCTGCTTGTTGTCTAATGTCGAAGACCTAGCTGCTAGCCTCATCACCGGAATCAAAAATTCCTTTATTCGTTTTTTATATACAAGATGAATTCAAACATAACAAAAAATTAGTATCTACATTTAATAGGCAGCGTATTTTGACAATCTCCGCTTTGTCACTTCACACATGCCATACGACCGCTGCAGAAAACTTCTGTTGTCAGAGGTGACTTACGACCGATAAGGGTTGAAGTGTAGTGGTGGACTTAAGTGAAGCCTGGGCTTAGAGCGACAAAATTTGGTACATAGACACAGTTACTCTACAGAAGAGTAGCACAATAATTTTGGTCAAAGCCATAAATATTTTTCAGTTCCTTAAATAAATATTTTTCAATCCTTTGATATAAGAAGCAATTACGAGACAGTTGGTCGAATCTTAACTCAGTATTTAATGTTTTCCCATATATTTGAAGAATTCTAAGAACATGTACAATGTTGAGATCTCGACTATCGATCATGTTTAGAGAAAATACCTGGCCAAAATTTTGATGTTACTAAATATAATTTATGACCACAAATACTTGCCTCACATCTTATACGTCCATAATTTTTCAATAGATGCTTTGCAGTAGATACTTCTAAACTTGTTTTTTAATTGTACCAGTTTTCTTGCCAGAGCGCTAAACAACATACTGGTTTCTAGTATTTTGCAAAGGGTGGCAAATCTGATTGCAGTTAAACCCAGTAAAAATTGATATTTCTTCTTTATTTACTAGTAATGGGCGGATATCAGCTCCAAGATGAAGCAAGGCAAATTCTAGTCTCCTGACAAATTCGTATATAGCGTATTGGCTACAGCTGTTGTACTTGCATAATCTATCTTTTCTTGTGAAACGCTTTTTTTTTACAAATAGCATCCGAACGTAGAGAAACAGGGGACCAATTGAACTGCTACCGTGACGTTAGGGCGAATAAACAGGTGCCTAGTTGTACAGAATTTCTATGCTCTCAAGTCTAGGGCTGTATAGTCGTGTAAAACGAGACGAGCAGACCAAGCTATTAAGAACGTCGCACAATAGGAACTGTTTTACACGAAGGCAGGCACTTTATCCGGGATAAAACTTTCAAAATTAATGATTGAGTATTTTTTGGTTTATTTTATAAAACCCAAAGATAAGGTTGTAGCATCAACTAGAAAAAACAGTAGGTCTTACAAATAACAGGGACACAATCGCAAACTTATTTTGTCTAAATATTTCCATCCAAAGATTGATCAATCTTGATGAGTTTCTGTCAAACCGAGGAAGAAAATGCGACGGCCTTCCCAGTTTTGCCGCAAAGAGTTTATCTATTTCCGAAATTGTCTTGAATGCGAAATATAAAATCATCCAGACAATATTGACTCTATATTCTCCATGAGAACTTTTTAAAAGACACTTCAGACAAAAACTGTAAAGATCTGTTTACATAGTTATTATAAATCTGTAGATATATTGTAAATATATCAATTTATTTGGACTTACTAGGGAGAAAAAACTAGGTTGTGGGCCGATCATTATGGCACGCCTACATTTCCAGAATCAGTATCTTTTTTTTTGTATTCGGACGTACTTCTGCTCCTAATTGTATAGCATTAAAGAGAAATTCTTTTGATAAACAGAGATAATTTTAATAACGAGTCTTTTTAATTTTGGAAACATACAAGCCGTAAGTATAAATCAGCATGTTTACTGTTCTAATTACGTTCAGTTTCTTCTAGTAGAAGCTCCATTTGGGAAAAGATCGTGTTATAATTGATATTACCTTTGGATAAGATAATCGTCAATATGGGGAGCAATTTTTTTTTAATTCCCATCAAATTCCTGTTTTGTTATTGAGAGATTATTATTGTTTTTATAATAAAAATATTCTATCCTACATTCTAAATGTGATAGATCCAGTGTCCAGTATTAGAATGTAGTACATTGGCTCCTCTGTATAAATGTATGTGTTTGTATGTGTGTGTGTTTGATGTATATGTGTGTGTTTTCTCTCTTTTCTTTTCACATACAAGTATACATTTTAAGCACCATACACAAACGTGTATACGAATCAGATATTTTTAACTCGAGAACTATTTTGCTTGTTTGCTGCCAAAATGTTTGAACTATGGCAAATAGTTCAGGTTCGTTTACTACAAAAATTACTGTGTTCCATACAGGAAACAAGTATGTTTATCTCTTATTGAATCGCAGCTAATCGAATTGTGGCAAAATGTGTTTTTTTCCGTTGCGCTGTTTTAGCAAAAAAAGGTGTCAAAATTTCCTGCTGTTAGTATTTGAAAATTTTTGTAAATTTACCATTTTTGTTGTACAATTGGCATTTATTGATTTCTACCAATACGAATTGCATTCGTCGATTTAATTACGATCAATTTGCAACGTTACGTAACCAATGAGGTGGCAAAAAATTTGTCTAGCCGTCTCCTGTAGTCTAGACAGTTTTATTTGGTTCTGTTTAGTCTAGACTGCAAGTTTCTTTCTATTAAAGATAGTAAATTTTGTATGAATGAAAGAAAGTTTAGATTTCACTCTGTACGCTTATTACATTGATGAAATCTAAGAATTTTTGCTTGGAATCATATTATTTACCTTCATTTTCATACAGTTTTTTTTGCTCTGTAAACTTGATACACATACATATGAGAGAAAACGGGGAGGTTTATTATTTTATCTCTGTTTAGTCTACCCGTCTAGTATTTGAAATTTGCAATGTCTAAAAATATGCTTTAGTAAGAGATGAAGCAAAATACTAAACGGATAACAAAAACAGAAACAACACGATATATTGGTGGAGAAGAATCGACAAAACAAGTCTTGTATCAATATATAAATCTTATTATAAACAGATTTTTATGAATGATTACGGGTCGTGTGCGGACGATTTTTTACGTTGCATCTTTTGAGACACATTACGATTGTCCGGTAAAAAAAAAATCAAGTTTAATTTTGGAGAAAGCAAGAGCGTAAACTTTGGAATATTTAGTTTACAGAATGGTAGAATTCCTACCTAATTTTACTACATTTTCGTTATTTATAAAACTTACTTCATAACAATTTGAAATAATAACTTTCCAAGTTGCTATTAAAGTGGTTATATTTTATTTCAACTTGGAAATTGTTTTATTATAAATGAGTCCTTGGCTCATCCATTTTGATGAAATAATGTCTCTTGTAATTTTTGGTAATTTATATTCGTTGTTGTTGTTGTTGTTGTTTGATTTATTTATTTATTATGATAAAGGATAGAATGATAATATAGTAAAGGTAGAAGAGATTTATAAATTTAAAAGATAATTGAACGGTACTGATGACGTTAGTGGTGGCGGTGGCGGCGGTGGCGGCGGGCAGACGGACGGACGTGTATAAGAGACTACAGTCTGCTGCTTCTGTTCTAAATGTGGGACTGGCCGAACGCCAGCTGCCCGCGTGGCGCGTGTATGTTAAATACAACAGTGTTGTGCGTATGGAACTCTACATTTTAACACAAAGTAATTCCATTCTTTTTTTACCACCCCAAAGTGTATTAAAATATTCGGAAAAGCACAACAACATTCTATAATTAAATCTTACATGTTTTTTTTTTGTTACCATTTTGTTTTTCTGATTTGTTTTTGTCGTTTTCCCTCCCGATTGTATTTTAACAAAATCTCGTTGTTGCAGATTGAAGAACAATAATGATTGATGTGAAGAAGAGTTGAAACGGAATTGTTTGTTTTTTTCGGTTAAATGTGAAGAGAATTTTTGTCCAAATGCCAATTGAACTCAAAATGATTTTGGGCAAATTATTCGTGCGATGCAATGTTCATCAAAAATATTTTAGAGAAGACTTCTTTACCAGTTGGGATCCTACTCGTGCACCATTCATACGATAAATGTATTGATGACACGAAAATATTACCATCAGTATCTGGTATTACAATAGCACTAGAATATCAACAACGGTTTACCAATACAACCCATCATCAACGGCTATCATTATCAATAATTGCAACAACAACAATATTAACAACAACCACCATCAGTATAGAAATAGTAGTAAAACGATTCATATTGCAAGAAAACAGACAGTACTACTTACTATTAACCAGCAGTAAATATTATTCTGTATATTATTGGCTTATATGTGTAAATGTTATCCAAACTACTTTAACATACTCATTGTATTTGAGCAGTAATTATATTTGGTTATTACTATTACCACTACTATCACTATTACTACTATTAGTAATAACATTATCATTAGTTAATGGTAATAAGAGCAAGAATAATTTTCAATCAGTAGATAAACTGTTGGTATTTATAAAGACTGATAGACAAGGGGCATTTGTATTAATCATTATTAATAAAATCGTTATAAATAAGAATCGGAAATTGAACAACAGAAGCGTAACATTATTTTTGATAGTTGTCGTTGTCGTATCCACAGTGAGATCGCTATATGCTGGGACGTTGGCCACAATTTGGACCACGGCCCCAAGTCACCACCTCTATCGTCGTAGTTGCTCTGTCCAACTGGCCGCCGTTTGTTTACTCCTTGCCATATTAACAATAACGGCAAGGTGTTATGCTACTACTACCAATATTACTACTACTACTATTACCACCACATCTACTACTACAGTTAATAATCAATTCGTAAAAACCAATCAAAGTCCCCTTATCTATAGTCAAATTATTAATGATAATACCCGAATTCTTCATTCTTCCAATTTAGTATTAAATAGGTTGTTATTATTAGTGAATCGTAAACAATTTGTACAAAGTGATACTAGCATAATTTTGATAAATTCTACACAATTGTTGCATAATCAAAACAAATCTAATAATGAATTTAGGACTAAACGTGAATTGAAATCTTCCATTTTAAATTATATCACAAATAATCAGAAATACAAAAAAACTACAACTGTATTAGCAAAAGATAACACATCACAATTACACAACAATAACCAAACAACAACCACAACAACAAACATTAATGCTGGATTTGCGGCACAATCAAATCGCAAGAAGAAAAAGAAGAAGGCAATTATCGAACATTTAGGCATTAATTACAAATTAGACAAACTGCCATTTAATAATAATAATAATAATAATAATAATCACAATAGTAATAATAATACAAAACGGACGGTATTGAACTTGGAAAAACGATCAGATACAACTGAATATGTGTTGAGTGCGAAAAACGATAGTGTGGGTGTTGTTAGTGTTCAAGTTGACGTGTCGCAAGTGAACAATAGCTTATCTGAACAACCGCAACAACAAGAAGAAATCAACAATTTCCTTGAGCAACAGCAGGACGCTTCTTTGCACTCTACAAGGACTGAACGGCCCATGCCTCCGGTGCATGACCACGGCAACGCTTCATGTAAGTAATTTTTTTTTGTTTTCTATTCTGCTTCTTTTTGTGTACAATGTTGTTCTAAAGAGAGAATCATTAGTTAATTATAACACATACGGTCGTTCTGTTGAGTTGATTGTTGAATGTGTGTTGTTTGGCTAAAACGGTGTGATGTGACACAACAATGCTCCGCTTAGTCTGTTGAAATATACACACAGACACACATAAACACACACACACTACTCTCCGGAACGACCTAGTCATTGCTCATGCATCTCGTTGATTATTTGGCATGCTATATAAACTACATTAGTAATAATAACAGAAATAGAACACTTCTATGTTTTATTAAACAACATCAACATCTTCAAATTACGATTAATTAAAATACTAATTTAGAGTTGTAATAGGAACGTACATTCTGAGTCTGTACGTATTTGTAATATCACACAATTAATTTTTGAACAATTAAACTGTATTTGCATTGGAATTAACAAAGTATTTATTATTTATTCTAACACTCTCTCGTATATTTTGAGAATTTATGGACACACAACTGTTTAATCACTACTAACAAAGCGATATGATCTAAATTTGTGACAGATATTATCATTTGTCTGTGCTGGACTTGAATTATCCAATGTCTAAACAAAGAGGCAACAGTGGTCATTGGTCTTGTATTATTTGTTCCCTATTTCACGATACTAACAGAAGTTTATGCATTCATAAAAATTGCATCCTATCTATATCTAGATCGTATGTAATATAAAAAAGACAGATTATCATCGTTTTTGTAATACAATCAGAAATGTTAAAGTCGGCTTAAATGAAGTTCTTTATTACATTCTATTATTGTTTTGAAAATCTTTATTAGTAAAATTGTTTTTTTGTAGTCGTAAATCTACTTAAATTTTGCATCAAATTTGTACTTGCAAGCCACAACAAATTCCGTGTAATAATATAAATCATTAATAATAACGCATAAAGTGAATGGACACAATGGCAGACTTTTCAATGATCTATTAAACAATTCTATTACGATTTACAATGCGATTAAATTAAAAAAAAAATAGCAAATTTTTAATGGTCTGGTGATTGTTTTATTTATAACGATAAATATAGATTGTTAGAAGAAAATGAGACTCTTCTAGGTCAGTCTTCAGAATAGCATCTGGAAAATTCAACAAATCTTACAATTACTTGGTGGAACACTACTTTTAATTATTGAATTTCATTATTCGACAATAGTTTGTGGAGTACGTCTCAAAGTTCAGTTATCTAGTTCTCACAAATTTAGAATTTAATTCTTTATATTATGTTAATCATGATTTTAGATGTTTTTGTTGTAATATCGATGTGTTTGCTGAGATTGAAAGCAGAGATCTGCTAAAATACGAGACTTTAGTAATTCTTAAAAGACTTCTAGAGATCGTTCCATTTTGAAGAGTTGTATTTTAGCTAAGAGAGATAAAAGGAGGGAGATAATTATCAGAATGAGAGAGATCTCTTTAAACAAAGGGTGTTCCCTTTTTTCCACAACTCCCGGAAATCTATCATGGGACTACCTGTTCTTTATAGTAGTAGCATCTAGCCACGTTTCTGAGGTAGTAGGAGACAAAACTATTTTGCCAATATGGTTTTTCCTAAAATGGACCAATAATTATGTAACGGTAGAACCCTTATTATCGGTTCTGAAGTTTTCTGAGGTCTTTATAAATGTTACTGGCTAAATTGAGAATCAAAAATCAGATAAAGTTGTAGAATGAACAATATGTATTTTTTATGTAACTCGGCATGCAAAAGGTATATCAGAGTCTGCCTCCTTTTACCTCAATTTCTAGTTTATGAATACTGGCGATAGAAGCGTAACAGGAAATTACAAACATATATCAACTTTCCTGACCAAGTTTTTACCAAAATAATGTTGTCAGAGTTTTGTACTATAAGAGATCATTCCCGCTGCATTCTTCTTATCTATCACAGTCAAGTAGATGTATCTTTATACCATGGCAAAGGAAAACATTATTTTGAACACAAAAAATGTTCCTCGTTGTTTCATTTATTCTCTTTAGAACATTGCTAGGTTTTAATAGGAACCAATATGAACAAAATCCAACAAAAAGCATCTTCCAAAGACAGCATTAAGTAGACAAGAACAATAGATACTCATGACAAAACAATAACACTATGCAACTTATTTGCCTTTACTTTCACCTCTTTATGAAATAATGGTCTACCCTGAGTTCCGCTATTTAATTTTTTATGCTTGCTAAACAATAAGAAGTCTAAATAAAAATAGACACTTTTCTGATTTGTCTTTGGTTTTTATATTCTCTACAGTAATATTGATTTATTTAATAGACTCCAATACAAATAAGTGCAGACATTTCCAGAACGTCATTTGATTGATTTATATGCAGTGGTAGATTATTCCATAGCTTTTCAAAAGTTCTTTATATAAATCCAATAATACAACTAAACCACTCCAATTCTGATGCAGCATTTACACTAGTGAAAATCAATACTTTATTGGTAGTTTGCACGTAGGGTACCCTTACGCTTTTTATACTGCATTTTTTTTTTTAACAATCCAATGGCCAGAGAATTTCTAACAATACTCTATAAATAAACGAATTGAACAATTGCTGTTATATTAATATTCAACCACGTGTACTTATAAAATATTCAAATAGATATCGGTCAATGACCTTATCAGAACCCTTTCACCCTACAATAGTGAAAGTGATGCATTCCATTCCAATATAAAATTCAAAGACAAATTCCCTCCAATCTATTCAGTTGATTTACCTACTACTTTAGTTCTTTATAAATGTATAATGGTAATTGGGTATTTGGCAGTAATGTTCAGCATTAACAAGCCTAGCGGTAGCAAATAAAGACATGTTTGTATATTTCCAACATCACAATTTTCCCTCTTTTATATACCGTTTCCATATTTTGTCGGGGTGCAAGAGAAAGATAGATGACATAATAAAGTTCTTTATCAACATAGAAACGAGCACAGGCGGTGGTTTCCTAGGCAACTGTGGTGGCATACGCACGTAGCAACAGTGTTGTACCCTATACACATTCAACAGAATCACTACCATACTTTACTACATTCTGTCTATCTACCGGGTTTATCCTGTTTTTTTTTTTGAAGGTAGCCAAGAGCAAAGGACGCAAAACAAATCAGGAACTTGATGAGAGGACTTGATAAATGGTAAAAAAAGATTCGCTTGTTACAACTTGAGGGTGAAACGTTTCAGATACCATTCTAATTGGCAGTTGATCAAATTATGATAATTTCACTTTATTGTTAACGTTTTGATAGTGAAAACAGAAATGTGTTTTGGATTTTTCTTGTTGTTTCACGTAATAAAGTCCTAAGAGAAATCATCTTTCGTGTCTATCTTAAAACGATTTTTTTTGTTTGTATACCAACGGTCTCTTGACAATCACTTCTTCAAAATCATCATTTTTTTTTCTAAAATGTTCTTCCTGGAATACTCGAATGACCTCTGTCTGACCTGGTGCGATCATTAATACTACCTGCCACTCAAGCAATTTACCTTAGGTGCCTAGAATTTTCTTGGTATCCATAAGAAGCGGATTTTTGTTACCTTGATTTCGATAAAATGATTTTGTTGTGCTTTTTCATGACTGGAAAAGGAAGCTTAAGATTCATTACTGGCGTAACAATGGGAGTGAATTACAATTTTTCTTCCTTTTTAAATGTTATATTAAACAACCACCGTTCTAATGAGGGGGGGTTATTCGTGTATAGGGAGCCTATTTATTGTATTTGTTAAATGCAAAAGTGGGTCGTATTAATGAAGAGAACCCTCTTCCTTCTTTTCAATTGCTCACTCGTATAAGAGACATTCATACGTAGCGTTCCCCATGGTAACATTACATGCATCAGTCATGGGTAGAAGATATAAAAAGGGGGACTAAGATTTTTTCTTCAAACGAGAGATGAAAAGAAGGTGATGAAGAAATGTACATATCTGATTATTTGATGGGTTGATCATATTCAATGTCATCTAACAACATCACGTACGCGCTGTTTTTCTTTTAGGATTTTATCATTACTAAAAAGGAGTTGTGTGGAGGTAACTGATTTCACTTACTGTTCTTATCGTGTAAAATTTTCAGATGTGAAGTGAATAAAGATCAGCATTACCATTCTGGAATCAGAACGGTTTTAATTGACTAAACATACAACATTAGAAACCCCTCCAATCATCGTCATCATTGACATTGGCACAATTGGAATAGTTGGCAAATGTATAAATGAATCCAATTGTGGCCTTTATAGGATCGTACTATTAATTAATAATAATAATAATATGAAATATGTTGATTAGTTTAGTTGTTTAATAATCCTAAATGATTATAATTGGTTTATTAAAGCATATCTAGGAAGATTGAAATCTATCAACAGGAAAACAGAATAATATCAGACACGCTCACTTTCGCTATCGACTAGCGCAGCTGAGAGGTCGGCGAACTAACACGCAGGGTCGAAATCCTCCATCTATACACATACGCTCTCTCTCTCTCTCTCTCTGTCACACTCTTTCCTATACTACATAGTTTGTTGTTTATCGTATTATATGTGTATGTATACTTGGATGTTTCGCTTCTTTTCCATCCTTGAGAAGTTCACAAGTTCAATACGCATATCGTGTATAGTACGATAGAAAAGACTGATATTGATTCGGGCTTTTTCTTTTATTGCTTTCACTACCCATTACCAACTAGTTCTGGTTGGATTTTTCATTCTACTCTACGATCCGTAAGAATAAAACGATATTGGACGTTTTAAGTTAGCTCCATTGAAATGTCTTTCTTTATCGACACTCTCAGCTACTTTTGTCGTTATTGTTCGTTGTATTGTTGGAAATATTGACCGAAACATTGTTCCGACTTAATCCTGCAATTGCTACGTTTTTCCTTTAAATTTTTTTTTTCGTATCTAAATTCTGATATACCTAACTATTATTAATATAAATCAGAGACGTTCCGAGAATTTGGCGGTGTCATCCACGCGTACTTATCATTAGTATTAGTAAATTGAATTTCTTGGAACAAAAAATCATCATTTGTCTCTGTCGTCTCGTGATGGACGTCAAAAGACACCTTTTTCTGTACAACACCACTGCTGCAACGAACTGTTTTTATCGATTCTTAGGAATTTAACCTTTTACGAGAGTGTGTTGAAATTTCCTCATTTATTTAATTTTTTTGTTGTAATTTAATTTAACAAACACACTAATAATGGAGAAAAAGGTCTGGGGCGAAAACAAGGAAACTAACTAACATTTTAGAGATATAAGTGCATGTTTTAATGTGGGTCACGTTTCTAGCAGTCACGCAACGGTGGTGTTAGTAGGTTCAAAGTAATAAATATGAAGACAACAATTCTGATAGCATTAACGAATACTTTTCTCAGTAAATTGCCACGACAAACTCCAATTTCTAAATTGCACTTTGTGGGGGGCGCACAGGTATTCTCGCCTATTTTGTGTCAAGATGTGGTAATGGGTGGAATATAAATCGAGCATTAATTGTTGTTTGATTGATGTTCACGTGTCGATCATGCACTGTAATTACTATCAAATATGATTGAATAGACTATATTTAACGCCTCAATATTGATAATGAGTTGGATCTATTTGTTTATAAAACGAAGACAAACTAGGGTGGGATCAACATGGAAAACTATTTGTAACAGTTGTTGACTTACAGATTAGAGTTATATACATCTTGCTTTTGTAACTTATCGAAATAACTCGTGCTCCCTCTTCTTTCTCTCTGTTTTCTCAGTCTGTGTATGTTTTGATAAACTTTCTACTTAGGCGAAATAGCAAACAAAAAATTATAAAATTAATACATATTTAGCAAACAACATATTTGTATGATTTAATTGTCGCATATTAGAGTACGATGTGCAAATTACAAACTTCACAATTGTAACATCTGTTTACCATTATTCAAAACAATTTTTTTCTGACCATATGGAATTTGAACTAGATAAATGTGAAACATCATCTATGACTAAAGTACAAAGTTTTCAAATAACTTGGAAATTTATTATAATGGAAGTCGGTTATAACGATAACTTACAAATTATAAATTTACAATCTACTGCAAAAAAATAATTTAGGTGCGATAAGATGTAAAAAAGAAGAAAAACTATGAAAAAATCGAAACCACTGTCGAAAAAAGACTTTGCAACATTAAAAAGATTAGCATAGAGAAGTAAAAAAGAAGTGATGCACTGACCAAGAGAGGGAAGAATCCGCAACATTTTGAAATCTTGTATTGCAACAACGGAAACAACATTTAGAAAAGTACACGAGAGATATGAGAACTGACTATGATTTTTCAGTTAAGCAAACTTTTTTCAGAACACTCCAGCATTTCTGCAATGTCGTTACTGCCTTTCTCAGATGGTTCTCATAAGTTTGCAAAAAACTCAACATCTGTAGTCATCTCTTAAATCGAAAACCCTGGCCTAAATTCTCTAATTATTGCGTCGATGAAAAATGACTTTTTCTATTAAAAATTGAGTCCTTAGTGATTCATCTTGCTCAAGGTAAGTGGTGAAACGCCAAGATTAAGAGCTTTTTTGCTTGACTTTGCTTTCTTTAAGCTAAATCCTCGATAAACTCACGCCTATCTTATCATTTACATTTTCATTGTTTTTTGGTTGTTTGAGTTTTGCTGTTCATCTTCTAATTGCTACAAACGGAATAAAATTCCGTTTGACGGGACCTCTTTTGTACAGGGTGGCCCATTTTCGATGGTTTTGCAGGGTATCTCCTACAAGGAGAGATCGTACAAAATAATGGATAGTACATTCGTGTCCTACTTTTTCGAGACTAGTCAGATAGTGAAATTAGATTTTTGCTATGTTCTTTTGTTTTCGAGTTATTTCAGGTTTTTCATTTTTTCGCGATTTCAAAGATGCCTTATATCTTGTAGACTTTTGGAAAAGCTGATACTTTTTCTACCCTGCAAAAACATCGAAAATGGGCCACCCTGTACAAAGAATCTGATGGCGGTACGATGTTCAGTTTTTCCTATATTGTAATAAAGACACTATTTGATTGAATGACTTTTGCAAGATTCCTAACGATAGTGAAAGTCTTTCCTATAGAGGTCCAGAAAAATTCAAACTGCTCCCGTATAACGTCTCAACATCTACAGTAATCTCTTATTATAGCTCTCAACCCTAGCCAAGGAAATAAGTTTTGGAAAAGCCGCAGAGAGCCAAATCTAGACATAAGGTCGCCAACTTCCTCGTTCTTTTCTACTAAAGATTAGGTCTTCTTTATTGATTCACCTTGCCCAAGGTAATAAGTCAAGAGTATTACTTTAAAATCAGGAGGTTTTTTACGGATGACCCGACTTTGCCTTCTTTAAGTTTTTCCATTGTTTCCTCTACCGTTAGAAATAGCTATTCTCGACAATCTACGCACGCTATATCATTTACTTTTTCATTGATTTCTGCAGCTCATCTTTTAATTGCTACAAAGAAAACAGAATTCCGTTAGTCATTAGCCTTTTTTGTACAAAGAAACTTATGGCAGGATGATATTCAGTTCTTTCTATATTAGCATCACTAAAGACACTGTTTGATAGATAAGATAATTCCTATAATAGTGCCGTGAATGCTGGAAGCCCACAAAATATTAAACGGTTTTATAAGCTAAAGTTCAATAAATAAAAAAAAATGTACTGTTCAAATTGAACATTTTCCCTTTTTTGATTAACCACCAATTAAATAACAAAATATACAAATCCACAAGGGTAGATACGTTTAAAAGGAGACAGCGGCTTTGAAATCAGTATCCAGGTATTTGTTTATCTGGTAGATTGAACACGCCAAGAATTGACCACTCGATATTAATCCCTTATGTAAATCCATAAGGGTTAACTGTTTACAATCCATATTTGAGGTGCTTGAACAAATACGTTATTGAATCGTTATTAATGCTTTTGAAAAAATAAATAATGGAAATGTTCGTTCTACATATTGATTTATTTTTATTTGAAACACACAGAAGAAAAATTGTTAAAATTATTTGGTTTACATTTACGGAAAATTTTTGAGATTCTTGTATCTCAACTATGGCGACAAATTCAAGTTCTCAACATACTTTTTAACAATTTATGAACGCATGTTGGTAAAGAAGCTACTTTCATATTTTATTCTTAAATTAACGAAGCTATTATTCATTTTCTCGTATTCTTAACGTAATTTATAATAATTATTTTTTATTTTATTTTATTTGGTGACTTTCGTTTCATTTTTAGTCGAAACGTATTTATTTCAAAAGAGTATAGAGCGTGCCCTAAATTCCATTTGCTTTAAAATAATAATAGCTTGCACTTGAATATTTTACTGTGATTTATGGAAATGTGTTTGTGAATTTTTGGCACATTTACCAAAATGCTAAAGACACATCTGTGTGTACACACATACTCACCAATTATTTTTCTACTATTTGCTAAGAAGGAATAAGACAAATACAGTGGTGTATTTCAAAACAGCCGAGCTGTGTTTTATTATATATTATGATTATTAAATTATACGAAAATAGCGCGTGACCTATTATTGTACAAATTTTGATTTGATGTTTTCATCAATCGTCGTTCCCTGTTGTATCTTTGCCTACAATAAAGCTAGAAATCTTCATCAACTTGTAGGTAGAATTTTTTCTTCTAAACGTATTTTCAATGAACTGCCAACATTGTACTATTTAGTTGCTTGGCTAAACCTCTTATCCTTATAAAAAAAATACCTATATTACGTTAAAATCTCCGAAACTTCCACTATTATCGGTAATAAACGATCGAAAACTATTCTAAATATCCTGATGAAACACCTACATCTTTAATAATGCATGATTGGTCTTCTTATAGAGGATTTATCGACTATAGCCAAGTTTGTTTTGACTGTAAGAATTTTTTCCAAGATAAATTGTAAAAGGTTATTGTTCGTGTCAATAATAGCAAGTGTACATACATACATATGTATATTGTATGTATCGATGGTTTTTTATTTCGAATTCTTTATATGATAATACAGAAATATAAAAATAAACAACGATATTATTGTTGAATCAATCAGGAGAAGGACGAGGTGTGGAGAAAGAGGACGATATCAGCAGCGCGCCTAGTGGCCAACTGATGGAACTCGATGAGGTTATTCACTGCTTAGTTATTATGGGGTACAATAATCCTTGTTTCTTGTTTGTGTAGTTGGCATTATTGTTGGATGATGATGATGATGATGATGATGACGATGATAATAATGGTTGTTGTATAGTTGAATTTTTATTTTGGCACTTTCAATTAGATGAACGCATCCAGAATATTTAATTGATATCAATAACCGCGATAACAACAATAATCACACAACGGAAATGTGGCCAGTTAGTGCCTCTTTTTTTTGGCACTTGTTTGTACGAAATTTGAGGTGGTTACACTAGTGGTCAATGTATTGTTGACGACAATTTCGATAGGAAACATAAATTATAAATTTCCACCATTGTTGTTTGATCGGTATCAGTTGGCAAGTAGGTAGGGGGAAGGTGAAACGTGCACTTCTTGTAATTTTGGCACCTTTTAGCATTATTGCAATTGAGTCATCCATTATTCTCGATTGTGCCGCAACCTGACTTGATCTACATTCGACGCAAATTACCAGGAATTGGAGTCGGTTAATTGCAGAGTACTTCTTTTTAATTCCGAAAGTGTCATCCGTGATTTGTATGCGATACGTTAGTTTTCGGTACAAATGCAGAATACTCTTATTTCCATCCCTCAGTTGAATCGCACAATTTTCTCTCAAATAAACAACAAGTGCATATCTCAAATTATTATAATAAATGTTATGTATGTGATTTTAATTCAAGTTAATTGTGTGACGGTTTAAATTTAAGAATAACACACTGTTTTCCATAATTCATTCTGTTTAGTACATATTATATTAAACACCCAGGTCAAAGGTCATAGACAATTAGATGAAGTGCAACTGGTAATTGTATTAAGTCGCCGTCTGGTCCGTGACGACAAGTAGATGATCATGAATGCAATAATATCGTCCCCCGGTTGTCGTGTCATCATCATCATTGTCGCCAAATGAACCAATGCACTTCTCTCACAATATTATCAGTCTTATTATTACAGTTGTTTAAAACTATTGCAGTGTATATGGAAGTTGTATTAAGATTGTTATTCCAACTTGGAATAGTCTTTAATGAAACAAACTTTACATTTAATATGGATGTGGCTTAAATTATCCAACAATAAACTTCAAAGATTATTGTTATTTAGCAGCTCTAGAGGCCGTTTTACACAAATTCCAACAATAACCACTGCTAGACTACATACTACCACTGTCTTGTAAATTCTCATCTACGTTATTATTAAAGTAACTCAGAACTATTTATTTTTTTTTACAAAAAAAATCGCTTTAAAAACTTTCAAAACTACACTTGTTGTCGGTTGCAATCTGAAAACTTTACAATATATTCGTTGTATGCAATATGCGTATAAATCATGTCTCCACCATAATGCACCTCGTTTTTTTCGCCTGCATTCAATTAATCATGAACCATACTAATCGTGTTGTAATTAATCAACATTCTCGTGACTAGGTAAAGTTTGTCTGCATTAAACTTTAAATTAATGATGCAACTAGAGTGGCCGGAATCTAGCAAAACTTTTCTATCTTTACAAATAGAGATTTGTGGCGTTTGTGTATAATTTTCGATTGTCTCCAAGCCATTTTTAAGCTCTCTAATCTTGCTTGTTTTTTTTTCTATTTAATTTACGGTCAGTTTGTTTTAGAAATAACAACAAAAAAATTTATTGTTCAAACAGTTTCTGTCAAGATATTTTATATATGTACAGTCTTGTCTATAGATCATATTTTATTTATTCAGGAAGCATTATTTTGTGCATATAAACTATTTTAGAATAACAGTTAAAACTAAATTATTAGCGAATAAGCTGTGATGTCACCTTAAGTGTTTCATCCTCGATAATTAATAACTACAAGTAGTAATAAAATGTTTATTTATTCATTTGAGAATCGTTATCTTTGTTATTGTGTGTGTTTGACTCGACAAGTCGAGTCGAATTGGTCGATGCAATGGATAATGATTTGACAATATGTAATGATGACTGCCCACACACATGTTGTTCCAATCGCATACAACTAGACCTAATACACAAGGTTGGTGGAATAGTATGACTCGGTTTATAGTTGGGATGTGTTTAGACATCACTGCTTGGTAACAACGTTAAAGACAGCGACTGTTTGAAAATTGCCAGTGCTATAAAAAAACCGTCAATTCCTTCAAATGTAGAAATATCAGTGACTGGTCTATTTTTAACCAAAAAAATTAAGTTATCCATATCTAATTGCAGCAACAATGTTGCACACTTTGGCAATATGCCGGCTTTTCCTGATTATCATCTGGTTATTAGAGAGAACTGTACAGTTTTTATTGTAGCCCACATTGAAGTTGTAATTGGAAATTTCCAATTATTGTAATTACTTAATTACATTTTAGTGTATTTTTGATGGAGTCTCGTAACGATTTCAGTCGCCTGTTGATTTTTAAGGAATCTCTTTAGAATTTTTCTCGATTAGTAGCAGCAGCGCGTGTATGCATGCGCAGGAGAATAGAGAAATATATAAAAAAATTCCACCGCGATATTATGCAATACAAGGTTACTCTGTTACCTGTTTTGCTTCTGCGAATCTAGTTTTTAAAGGTCCGTTAACCTTTCACTCCAGGCACGGTTGTAATTGCAAATTATTGTATTGGCGCCAATACCTGACACTGTGTTTTATGAGCAATTCCACGACTGTCGTTCTATCATCACCATCACCTTTATTATTATTATCGTCAGTTTTTTTAGCAGTCCAAACGATTTTGAGCGAATTTATTTTCGAATAACGGTTTTAGGGGTGAGTTATTTTACGAGAATTCCTCAAATCACCCCCATATTCGGTAAAATTGTTTGATTTTTTTTTTTTTTGTCTAATTGTATGTAGTTCGAACTTGTATACGATGATAGATGCAGTTTCTAGCGATGTTTTGCACGTCGCCGTGCGTCCGAACTTTATGCATAAATATGGCCACGTGTAGTCAGTTTCATTTGTTAAACAGGTTCACCAAGGCAAACTGGTGGATTTGGCCAGACAAGTTGTTGTGTAATTCGCGATTGTCGGTTCTCAACATTCTATAAAAGACCAGTTGTAAGAGATATATTCTTTATTATATCTTCTACCTTGTTAAAAACAATATATTGTGTTTAATTCTATCGCATCTCGTTTTTTCCCCCCTTGTACGTTGGGATATGTATGCGACCGTATTTCTGTTTAGGTATAACACAGCAGCAGATGCACCCCATTCTTCTGAAAATAATTTAGAAATTTTTATTTTCAAATTATATGAATCACGAGTACAATCAACATTAGTCCCTTCCATCTATTTAGGATTAATCCCGTTTCCAACCCGTTCTCTCTCTCGCTCTCTCGTGTACATTGTTGTTGTCGTTTTATAAGCTGTCACGGACGGTCTCATTATTATTTCTTGTTTCGAAGCCTGACATATTTCTACCTAAACAAAAAGCCTTTTCAAATCAATAGTTTTAGAAAGAACAATACATTTTGTAAAAAAACACACCCCAGAAATAGTAGATTTCGATTCATTTCATGCAACACGCAAAAATAAACCAACAGTGTCTAGTTTAGTTTAATTGGAAACTTTATGCCAAATCTAATTTACAGGATCATTGATTTACCTAATGAGCTCTAGGGTGTTCGTTGAAACGTAATTACCCTGTCGTATCCGTTTGCTGGTTAGATTTTTTTTGCTACCATCAGTTACAGCCATTCTACATTTTCGCTGTTGTGAGTGTAAATTTAATAATTGCAAAAAAAATAGAGGATGTATGATAAAATCAAATGTCCCAAGGTCTAGAATGACGGCATACATGCAGAAATCTACAATGCAATAGGTAAATTAAACATGCACTACAATATCCTTGAGTCTTGTTTAAGTAGGTGATGGATTTTAATTCATTTACTGTCTAGTGCAGTGATTCTCAACCACTGGTGCCGCGGCACTTTTGTGTACCGCCACATTCTTGAAATGTGCCACCAAATTTTAAAATTTATTTTTAAGCTTATTTTATTATTAGTGTACCGCCAAATTTTGAAAATGTTGAAAGTGTATCGCAACAAAAAAAAAAGGTTGAGAATCACTGGTCTAGTGCATAGCCGCAAAAGGACAGTACACATAGCAACACCAGGTTTTTGCGTGTGTCTATTTTTCTATTGTGTTACAACTTCTATCAATAATTTTATTTTACAACGTCAAACGAAAAAAGCGTTTTAACGTGAAATCGTGACTAAATGTATTAAATGATGATTACAATCATTCGACGATTATCAAGCGCACACGATTATATTTGGCGTTTTTATTGAAGGCAAATAAATAGTCATCGATTTTACTTTAAAAGCCTCTATCGACACAACAAGAACAACAAAATGCAGAGATTTAGTAAATTTGTAGATTATTGCCTTCTTAAAATCGCAAGGTCGTTAGTTGGAACGCTGGCATCCGACAACCGACGGCATAATTACACCAATATTTCATCTCTATTATTTTAGAGCAAAAAATCGCAATATTAATTTAAGGAAATGTATAGGATTTCGCAATATTTTAACAATACTCGCTGATATTTCCGCAATAAAACTATCAAGCTCGATAAATTACACGAAAATATTTCTACGACTTTTGTGTTGTTTTCCAAGAGACATACAAAAAAAAAACCATAAATGATAATCGCCATCAACAAATCATCGATTTGTGAACGGCCTATGAGAATTTTTGGACAATGATTTTATTCATAGCCCAGCAGACAATAAAAAACATCGAGGCGTTGATTAATTTAGATTTCCATAACGAATTAATAAATTGGCAGTTGATGGCGTAGCATCTCTAGGGTGTAGTTTCAATGAAAATAATTTTGATCATCCGTTATAAAACAGAATGGGAGATAGATGATGATAATAGCAATTGTATTAAATTGAACACTATTCGATGTAAATTAAAAGTGTTATAGCAAACTAATTTCAAATCGGTATTTTTTATGGTAATTAATGCGTTTTATATGTAAATGTTGTAATAGTCGAACGAATAAATATATTTATTACAAATTGGTGCCCTATTCGAACTGTGTCATCGTTTATTTCTCTCCATCGATATGTGAAATGTTCAGAAATAAATTTCAACGTTCTCCCATTATACACAACGTATTTATACACGAGAATAGTTATAATAAATACGGATAAGACGAGTTATACTAATTGTTCGTGTGCAATTCTAAAGTCGACTTGTAATTTGCGATAAATATTCTTGAAATTTCGTTATAAACGAGTTACTATCTCTTTTTTTTTTTGTTTAGACACGACGCGCTAACAGATTTTCCTATAATTTAATTTGCTAATCATGTTCATGCACAGACAGTGGGTGTGTTTGCTAGTTTTACATCATTTCCAGGCAGTAAATGTAGATAGTTCCGACTGTTTGAGTTTAAAACATTTTTATGTCCTATTCAGTTTTCAGTATTATACTGATTATATTGTGCATTATCTGTGTGTCATCTTTGTTGTGCAGAATATAAAAAAGATATGCACCGATGATTCTATGTAGGTATGGAAATAATAAGTTTCTTTTCGCTGTTAGTCTGATTTTTTTCTTTATTGTTTAATTAAAGAACAACAGGAGAAAAATCTAGACGGTTTTATTAGTAAAATTCCCAGTTTAGTTGTTTATATTAGGTTTATGATTATAAACTAGCAATTCGTCTGACTCCCTGTCTAGACTTCATAAAAATATCTGCATGCATAATCATTGCATGACCGTAATAACAAGATAAATTTGGAAACGACCTTGTCTACAATATTCGATTTTATTAAATAAATAACAAATCGGTAATTATGCAAAAATCTGTGTTGTTCTGTTGTCCATGTATTATAAATCCAGTCTGTTAATCTCATATCCAACGAAATCGTTGTTTGTTTTTTTTTTAATTGTGATCGTTCATACCTTTAATCCGTTTTAATCATGTTCTCATAAATGACAGGCGTAACGAGGGAAATTTAGTAAATGTTCGGTCCCCAGAGATCTACTCTTGTACACGATTCGATTCAGAATTGAGTAATAAAAGAATCGAGATTTGCTGCAAAACGAATTCTTTGATTGATGTTGATCGCCCTGCATTAATGTAGCACGTTTGTTGTTGCGATCTTGAATACTAAATTGCATGTCTTTTCTGTTACAGGTAAGTACCAAGATCATCTAAATGCTGTTAGATGTGATTTTTGGGGTAAAGAACGGGCGAGTATGAAATTTCTATGCAGACTGCGTACAATTCGGCTGTAAGGTGATTGACTTCGTTATCCATAGCTTTCCATTTTCGGTGTACGTAGAGTGAGAGAGAAACAACGAGAGATATGCATTATAATGGACTTACAGCACCAGTGGAATTAATCTGTTTTGACTATAATCAATGGAGTTTTTCAATTTGAACGAAATCGAGCGCCTTGAACTTTTTCCTAAACCCATTTAATAATAGTACCGGTAAAGCACTCTTTCTATTATTCTACGAAATTAAAAATTCAAGATTTTTGTTTATTTTTTTTCTATCGTATGGATAAATATGGGCAAATCACTGTCTTTATTGAATATAACAACCGTTTGAGACGGCGTCTAATATGTTTAACATTTGATTAAACAAAACTAATATAAAAGAGTCTTGTGCAAATAACAATCAAATAAAGAATGTTGTCAAAAAATGCAAAGTCTCCAAGGCACCTGCACCCAATATTCGGTGCTGTCTCTACTCGTGTGACGGTCAATGAACTAAACATGGGTGCAAAAAATATTCTTATTATCCAAACATACTGTGTGTATGCAGAAGTTAAGTTGGTCTTCAAAAACAACACTTATTCTTCAAAAACATATGGTTATTATTATTTATTTGTTATTTTTCAATTTGTATTTCATACTACTTTCAAGTGGTGAAATGAATTTTAAAATAGCGACGACGATCAATATTGCATTTTTTTTATCTTTCCATTCGATGCACGTTTATCTGTAAAATTCAACAGTTTTTCGACAAGAAATTATTCCACTGTAAAACTTGACCACCCATAAAACGATTGTTCTTGACGAAATCTAATCGATACGATTGGAATTCGATGTTAATGGAAAGCATTAGATTTATTTAGCAAACAGAAATTCGATAGGAACAAATCATGTTTTCATTTTGAGTGTGTGTGTGTGATTTATATTTCACCAGTCATTAGAGATCAGATTTCCGATTGCATCATCAGTTTACATTAACCAAAAGCTTGTAAAGAATGCAAGGTTTTCTCCCCACTTTCAATCAATTTAGAAAAAAAAACTATTAATGGATAGTTAAACGTCCCTATTCATTGGAATGGAAAAAAATGTATGCAAAAATAATTACGACCGGAAATAATTGTATTGTTGTGTGTATTATTGTTGTAACGAAATTTTTTGCAATTTAAATTCGTAGTTTTTTTAAATTTATTTTTGGAAAAGACCCGTACATGACCGCAATATGTCAAAAGGTGATTTGTTATTAATGTATGCGCCCCGATAAAGTTCGATGTTCTCCTCCTCATCTGGAAAAAGTCTCGATTTCCGTGTAGGTATAATAGATTTTTTTCTACTACCAATTTGGATAACGGAAAAATATTGGAAAAATTCAAAACTCGACAATGTTCGGTTGACGATTTACATATAGGGACAATATTTCTTAGATTTTTTTTTGCAGCGAATATGTGAATCGATACGAACGCGGAGATGGATAAAATGCACATTTTCAGACTAAATTAACAACCGTCGACTTTGATACATCAAAAACAACCGATTTTGTTCGTTTTTAGTAGAAAACACGTGGTTGCCACCAGCAGAACCCCCTCACATACATCATATTTTATAATGTGTGCTTTGTTGCTATGTTGTTGTTGTTTGGTTTGTTACGCAACGTCTCTCTACATTTTATTCAACATTGTTTCTTGGCGCCTACAGTTCTTGCCCTCATCTATCATGTGCGTGTTTTAAAGTTATAACTGGTTTTAGTTACAAACGACAACAGTCGTGTAGCAAATTTGCATCTATACGGTTTATTATACCTAAACAATAGAATTATAAATATAATCTCAATTAGACTGGCCAGCCTTCATTCATCTTGTCTTATTCAAGGACGGTCGAGAAGGAAAGGATCTATATGTTTCTCTATATCATTATACGACCTTTAGGTGGGAAAACGCCCACTTAATATATAAATATATTTTCCAAAAAAATACGAAAATTGTCTATTTCTGGCGATACACAGACGTACTCGAAATAGACATACTTTCTATTTTCTACAATTAATTTTCACCACCAGTTGCAGGAATCACTGTCTAGGTTGTTTGGCAGTTGATAAAAACGTTTGGGCGACCACATTGTTAGATGTCTAACGACCAATTCAACTGTTAGGAAGAGTTTCAATGAACTAGAATACTTGTTTAGAACCGGCTTATTCTCTTTATGCCTACATGTCTACATGTAGATATTGATCAAAGCCCTAAAGAGGCAAGCAACCAATAATTTGAATTGAATTTTACCATGATAAAGCTTAATAAGGTCACGTTATCGCGCAATTATTAATATAAACAAGCCCTTTTAGGAAGGCCCTTTATCTTTCAGTGATCAATTATTTTAAAAATCACTATTAAAAAACGATCCAGTGTAGGGTAGTAATTAACCCGGCGCATCCACCATTTTTAGACTCAATTTCGGATAGATTTAAATGTTTCGAAAATTACATATTTCGTGAAAAGTTCGTCTTTTTAATTATAATCCAAGCCCGGAAATCAATTTATTGGCAACTTCTTTGCTTCGAGCACTCGTCCAATTTGTCAACTTTTAATAAAATTGGCAATTACTAAGTATTTTCATAAACTAAATAATTTGTTTTTTTCAAGTAAAAAAAAATGAGAGAAAACTACTTATAAAATCTTAATAAGTCACATCTTGAATATGAATAATAACGGAGAAATCTTGTTCGGTGAGTTTCTATCAACAAAAGAGGACCCTATGCAAGTATTAGGTCATCGTTCGGACTGAGTGCTTCTAAATATATGTATACAAACTCGCACACATATACATACACGCACACACACACGCTAACATCTTAATCAAGGTAGCTTTCAAGTGCAACGTTCAATATCAAATCCTTGAGACACTATTACATCCAATCAACAAAGACCTATTACGGTATCATTATAACATCAATCAATCTCTACACATGTACATCTATCTTTGTCATCTGTGTCTGTTGTTTTTTTCTCTATTATAATGTATATGTGTGCACGTTGTGTATTTCAGCAGTGCATTGACTGTGAAATCCGCTCGTGTCATCAAAATTTATATTTTTAGAGAAAACGATTTATGCATGACTAATAATTCGATTATGGTAATATGGTCACATTCGGAACGTTGGCCCGAATTGTTACACACGAATTTTGTGGGCTAGCAACTTCCTGTCTCTGTCTGTCTCCACGTACCTATGTACGTGTACATAAATAATACACACACACACCAATATACACATAAAATAATGATTACAATTTCAAATATAAAAACGTCAAAAAATAAATAAATAAATAAAAACACGCGACTCAGAGTCCGTTGAATCTTGACAATGAGAGAAAGTTGTCCATTTCACGCTATTGATTTACAGTTTACACCTTTAATATTACGCAACTTCTACATTCGTACACCCCTAAATAGGAGAAAATATCTCTGGAAAACATTCTTTATTTCATCTGAAATTCGATTGCCACTTGAAAAGTTTTTTTTTATCTTCCATAAAATAATATATTCTCTTTTCGATATTCCGTGTTCATTTTTGGAATAACTGGCATTTTTTTCGAAAATTCGGTAAAACTAATGAAAGTCTTCGGTTAAAGTTCGTTGTTTTTTTTGCTCCACGGTTCGATTGTTCACATAACAACAAGTTTATGAGTTCATCAGAGAGGTCACTAAAAATGTTTGTGTCTGCATTCCAAACGTTTATGGTCCAGAGAAAAAAACGTACTCCTTTCTCTTCATCTCGGTTCTTCTATACGGTCATACAGGAAAAACTCTTGGATAATAATTATTTTATCAAATCTCATCGACTTTTATAGTCTAATAATTTTTTGTTGTTATTCAAGTAGTGTTCGCTTGTTTAATATTATGTAATGTTTATTGTCTTCATGTAAATTGCATATACTTGAATAAAATATTTTACCATATCTAATATAAAATATACATATTACATATATAAATTGATAAAATCGTTGTATGCACACATAACCACAATCGATGCATGTGCTTCCTTATTTCAAGGTTCAAGTGACAGTCATATATTTTTTTTGCTGCTTAGTATGCAAACACAGTGTGCGCTATTAAAATTTTAACGTTACTATTCAAATAAGTCCTATTCAAACAGTAATATGACTGCATGACTATTTTGATGATATGTGATACTTTTTAGATACAGTCGATAATGTCATAAAAGGGAAATTCCATTTGATACATATTGTTCGAACTCTACAATTCAAATTACATTAGATCTGTTGTTGTGGTTCTTTCAATTAACAACAATTTTGACGAGTTGATAACTTATTTAATCTACTTTGAATAATAATATTGACAATGATTGGATTCTTAAACTTATCTGTGTTGTAACCATGAACGTTACTCGAAAAGAGTTGATTTTAGAATGAATGAGACTTAAAAAATAAGAGTTGTTCTGACTATCGATTCGGCCTTTTTTTTATATTCCTAAATTTGGGATTAAATAGAATTGAATTCGTGAGAGTTTAGGAGAAACACAATTTTCACGGTAAAAATCTAATTTAGTGCTTAAAATATTAATAGAAAAAGGGCTTTAATGAGTTTACTCATGATGTTAGAATTTTACTAATTAAGGAAGAAGCACGAATCGATAGTCTTAAATAATATTTATAATAATCATAATAATAGTAGTAATAATAATAAGTGAGAGGTTTGCAACACTATCATGTCTAGACTCGTACAGGTTGAACAAGTAAATGTGGCCAATTTATTTTCATGCTGAAAAAAACCCACCTTTGAAAAGCAACAAACTTCTACTACTCCAATTATTCATGTTTTTATCTGCTACAGTCATAACAAAACGTAAAAGTTGCTTGAAAATATTTTAAATAGGCCCCAAATTTATTGTATTTGAGAAGCGAAAGAGATGTGACCGTTGACAGAACCTACGCTCAATTATAATAGTTTTTAGAAACACTACACTTTTTTCCGAAAATGCGATTTTTCTCTTATTTCATGAGAGATATAAAATGCACTTATTCGCATATACAACAATGGCATTTCTTCCATGTATGTAGAAAATATAGTCTACCATACTTAAATTGTGCACCACAAAAACTGTTACGGTTTTTTAATCGAATCGGCATAAAAAATCTTAGCTCTTGGGACCACATCTTTTCAGAAATTGTAATTCTTCATATTCTTGAATGTGCGGAAATATTGTTGAGAGCCCCCACCTCTCAACAATATTTCCGCACATTCAAGTGAAAGGCTCGGTTTTGAAGTCTAGGCTCTCATCACATATTCGGCATGGAGGCAAGTAGCCTAAATTGGACCAGTATAATATTTCTTAGCGATTCGGATTCTATTTAAAAGGCTCCATACAAACAGCTATTTCTTGACGATCAAACATCGATTGTTTGTATGGGGCTTTACAAACGAAATCGTAGAAAGCGATACAATCAGTGAACGCTCGTTGATTAGAATTTTGAGGCTGGCGTGTCTTGTAATTCTTTTCTGACTAGGAGTAGCGGACGAGCGTCTTCATTCGTTGTGTTTATTTATGGGGTGATGTAGTTGAATTGAGTATTTGAGATGAGTGTACACCAGCTGCCACTGGGTCCAATCGAGGCTACTTTCCCGTATTTCATAGTCTTTCCAACATTGTGGAATTTCTACGGGTAGATAAGACCAGGATTGTGTGGTACAACTACTACAAGTGTATCTGTTTCGTTTGCCATCCCTGTATAACAAAAAAATCAAATTATTTGGCACTTGAGTTGATATAAGCTAAAATTATTACCATACAAGTCCACACAATTCTACGTTCTAATAGTTTTATTGTAAATTGTGTATATTGACAACATTTTGTTTGCTTAATGACTCATTGCCATCTCCAAATGTTTTCTTAGCATTTTTTTTTGCTCCCCAACAATATTGCATTCGTGTTCACGTACACGTGTCTCTTTAAAGGTTGATTGATCTGTCTCTGTTTAATTTTATCGAATTTCAAATTGAACTAAATAAATTCTCATGGCCAAAAGCCATCATCGAATATGCATTTTATTCTAACATCAATTTTTTTTTTCTATTCTGTTGTGTTCTATTGGCTCTGTTTTCGTTTCAACATTGATTCTAATGTAAATTTCCATAATGCATTTTGAAAGTTTGTTCACGTTGCCTTCTAATCGTTAAAAAAATTTTATATTGTTGTAAATAACATGATTTATTATCGTGAAAATTTTATAATCTACTCGCGACAATACTTCCATTTTGTGTGTATGTATGTGTGTTGATATATGTATGTGTTTACTGTATGACCTTTATGTCAAGGTAATTTCTAAGTCGGCAACGTAATTAATAAAATGCATTCTGCTACTTTTTGCAGTATTGCAACGATGACTGTGTGTGATTTTGTGCAACTCGTTAAACGTTTCGTCTATTGAAAATCAAATCAATTATAAGAGGTGAGATATTGTTAGAATTATACAAAAAAAATACCATTCAATATTATTTGATTTGATTTAAATGACTTATCAAACTTTAAACTTTGATTATTGCATTCCAAATATTTCAATGACTCGACCTCATTTAATGTACTTCTATTGATAATATTATGGAAAATAATTTTTATAAAAGCATGGAGTACAATTAAATTTTCATAATTGCACCACTAATTAAACAATTACATGATTATTTTTCTTCTAAGTAGGATAAAACTGATTTCAATAATTTGCGATACTATTTTAAAGAAATCGTCTAGATTGCTTGGTTATTGACACTTGAATATCAACTAAATTTGAAAATTTCTATAATCGAAACATTTTTCTTGAAAATTTAATTAAAACAGATCAACAGTACAAAGGTGACGCGATAATATTTTAATTAGTTTGACGCAAATCGCCTATGATTCAAATACATACCGATAAACTAATTCAACTAGGTACATAAGAAGAAGAGTGGGACGAAGTCTCCTCCTATTCACGGCATACGATAGAACAATTGTGTGGTCACAGTAGGAGGAGATTTTTATGTTTATTATTTAGACACTTCTAGGAATGTGGCATGGAGTGAAAAAAATCGATTTCTGCGAGAAATTCCATTTTTTTTTCATTATTCGAAAAATTGCATTTTTTATACATAATAATAAAATTACCAGATTAATATTAATAATTCATTAGTGCGAAAATTGATTAAAATGTGTAGATAGTTTGGCTGTATTGGTTTAAACCAACGTCGTGAATCTAATTTTTTTACTTTTAATTAAAAAAAAATAGTGCCATTAATATAATCGATTTATTAAAAATCGATCTTTAATATCTAGAGAATCGATTATTAAAAATCGATTATAAAAAAATAATCGATTACTATAAAAATCGGTTATTTTTTCACAACCCTAGACACTTCACACTGGAGTCAAGGTTAATAGTTGCTATAAATACGTGTTGAATTTAATATAACTGACAAAGCAACGTATATCAATAAACATGTGTTGTCTTTGTTGTACTCATTATGAGTTGAGAATTGTTCACAGCCAGCTAGGTACATCTCATTCTGTAATGAGTTGAACAAGGACGGACTGTTCTGTGTCTTATTGTTTTTAAAGTTACAAACAATTTAGTCTGTTGCTAGATAGACATAACATTTAACTGGCGTATATGGAATGAAAGAAAATTTTTCACACAATGTATAATTTCTTAGAACTATTATCTGATAATTCGAAAATAAAGTAACTATCTGATTTTTCATTTCAATGCGCATTTTTTATTTTTGTATGGTTGGTAAAGAATCGTTTGGTTTTGTAATCTTTACAATTCCATAATTTGAATCTATGAATTTTTGGATAATTTCCTTGTGTACGAATTTAATTCGTGATACTATAAGTTGGTTTTTTTAATAAATATTAATTGAAATTTGATTCTGAAAAGTCTCAATATGAGTACGACAAAGACAACACAATAGACAACACGATAGAACAATTATATGGTTAGAGTAAGTCGAATAGAAGGAGTTTTTTATGATTATTATTTAGACGCTCCCCACTGTTCTTAAAGGTCACTTTATACGGGGACAGTAACTAAAGCAAGTAACTTAAGTAGGTCACTAAATTTTACCATTTATATTGTGTAAACGTTTGATTTAGTAATAAGGACAGTAAAAACTTAAGTGTTTTAGTATTAAATCAAACGTTTAAATAATGCTGGTGACTAAATTTAGTTATTTGCTTTAGTTACTGTGCCCGTGTAAATTAACCTTAAGATACGCATACTTAGTCAAGGTTAATAGTTGCTGTAAATACGCGTGGAATTCATCTGATAAAGACAGCAATATTAACAAACACATGTTGTCTTTGTCGTACTCATAATGAACTCTTCAGAATCAGATTTCAGTCAATATTTATTCGTACACACGCAAATTATCTAAAAATTCATAGATATCAATTATGGAATTGTAGAAATTACAAAAGAAAACGATTCTTTATCTACCAGACAAAACTAATAAATGAACAGACACAGTATAATGCTTTCTTGTCTAACTCGTTACAGAATGAGATGTGTCCAAGAGTCTAAGAAGAATTATTCGAAATCATTATGAGTACGACAAAGACAACATATGTTTGTTGATATTCGTTGCTTTATCAGTTAAATTCAACACTTATCTTAACAACGGTGGGCGAGCGTCTAAATAATAAAAATAAAAACCTTCACCCATTTAACATACTCTGACCACATAATTGGAGGAGGAGACTTCCTCCCTCTCCTTCTTCTTATGTTGCTAGAGGAATTTGGTTCCCGGTATATGTTAATATATAGTAAACACGGTTGATTGAGTTAATTTTTTTGTAAAGTCGCCATTTCTGAAGAATAATCAAGTTTTTGCTGCTTTGATGTGGCGAATACCGTTCCAGACAAGTACAATCTGATGATCACACAAATTAGCAATGACTAAAGGAAATCTTATACGTACTGTCTTAAGCAGATTTTGAATCTATTCGTGACGATTCATGTACAGACCTTTGATCCTTCTATTATTGTTGCTTTGTGAATTTTAGTTGGTCGAATACATCTTTTGCAACAAATTTATAATTCAAAAGATAATTAGCAATTTATTGAAATCTATCGGAAAATCAATCGAATTAAAGCCGACCGTTTTTTCTGCTATTAGTTTGATATTCATGCTTAAGTGACAGCGAGTTTATTCTTTTGGTGTTTGTTTCGTCTTCATATTCAAACACAGCACAGAAATTGGAACAATTAGAGATAATTTGTGAGTGGCGACTGTTAGTCTCCCCGACTATCAGCCCTCGTATTTGATTTTAATTATTACAGATTAAAGATAACGAAACGAACCTTTCGACTCGACTAAATAAGAGTAAATTGTAAATTAAATAGATTAGAAGGTAAAATAATTATTCTAATAAAATTTAATTCATTTCAATTATAAACAAACAACATTGATGTACCGAATTAATAATATTTATTCTATTCTGTCGCGCTACATAATAATAAGTAAAAGGCCAAGGATATGTTTTATTTTGTTATTATATACATATTTTTTTTAAAGTGCCCACTCAGATAAGATTATGCACTCGAATGTGTGTATACGTATGGATCGGATAATAATTCACACAACTAACTCTCAACAATATTTTAAAGATGCAAAATTATTATTGCTGTAATTGTATGCATGATGAAATCCAACGAGAGAGAATCTTAAAATAATTGCATATACATACATTCTTATTACTAACATTGTAAACGTCCTAATGTTGTTGTTGCTTAAAATAAATAGAGAATGCCCCCAAGAGAATTTGCGTTCATTATTTCTGTTTACAGTCGAGTTGTTTTGACTCGCCTATATGTTAATAATTACGGAATTATCCGAAGATTCATTGTCGTCGGTCCTCTTGCTTGTATTGTCGTCGTCGTCGGCGACGTCGTCGTCATATTCTCTCGTTGATAAGAATGATAACAGCGCAATATGGGAGAGAATCATAACTGATGGCCTTTCAGCTGGAGAGCATCAGTATTATTCGAAATATGATCCTGTTTGGATCTGTTCGAATTTTTAAATTTCATTTATTGTTATTTTTAATAAACAATCATGTATCTGTGATCAATCGTTTTTAGCGGCTTTAATTAATAGTTTTGTTTTTTTTTTGATTTAGTTCGCATTATGAAGACAAACATCGATTCGTTGTTGTGCACATGTACAAAATAAACGTCATGTTTGCCATAAATTGAACATTTCTACTGCAGTGATCATATGTAGGTATTTACTTTGCATTTTAAATTATCATGATGCAAAGTACATTGTAGATAAATTAGAAAATAACCTTGGAAATTTTGTAATTTTCTGATTTTAATAGCCACTGTTGAAAATTATTATTCAAATACACAATGAAAACACCCCATTTATTCCACCTACCATTGTTAATTAAACCAAATAATTAAACAGAACCGAGACTGGTATCTATCAAATAAACATACAAATAATAGTTTTTGTGCTAATGAAATTACTTCAAATTTGATTAGTTATTATGTGTAATCTTGAATCCTCTAATTATATCTTCAATTTTACTTCCATAATAATTTGTTTTTGGATACTTTTTTTATCGACGCAAACAATAATAAATCAAAGTACGTATATTGGAGGCTGGTATCAATGAAAGTACAATTAAACTCGGTAATATTTTAATTAATTATAATTTGATTCATATTTTTTAATAAATAAATTTCACCTTATAAGGGCTTCTATTAAACCAACGGAGTGTAGTTGAAACAAAGAATAAGGACATTTCCCGGAATCAAAAGTCTAGACATTCTGTAAACTAACCCAGCCGTCATTATAACGATAAGATAGTGGCTGTATTAAAGACCGCAAAGTTTTCTCTTGTTGTCGTTTTTATTGTTAAATATTGTTGTAGTAAACTGCTACTGTTTGTAAGGTCTTTGTATTTTAATAGTTTTTTTTTTAATTTCCTTATTTGCACTTGTAAGGTTATTAATCAGAATTGCCGTTAGTGCACAATGAAAACGATAAAAAAGTAGACGCAAGAATTACCAATTTCTTACGTTTTTTTTTTTGGCAAATATAAACCAAACACCTGTTGCTTCCGTTTTTGCGGTCTATTTGACACACATTGGTTATAGTTATTTGAATATTTGATCAAAGGGACAAACTTATTATTCGAAGTTACTGGTTTTATGGGAAGGCAACTTTCACAGTATTTTTCCCTCTGTCTGCACGCGTATCCTTGTGGAAAAAAACCCACTTTTACAGGACTCATAAGTCAAACCAGAAAAAAATTATATCGTTTATATTGTTGACAAAATATCTATAGAATTGAAGAAATTCTTGACATTTTGTGGAACGATCAATTTAGATGGTTGATTAATCCTTACGTAATTAGAAATTTTCCACGGTTTGGAAAATATTTTGCAATTACCTACTTAATTCGGTAAAAATTCCTATCGGAATTGTTGCCATTATCAATTTTTATCGTGTTATTATATAACTTCTGAAGCGGATTTTAAATTTCAAACAATTAATAATTTTTTCAACGTTCTCTGAAGCATATCTTAATAGATGTTCAATTAAATTGTACAAACTGAAATGATGTCGTTACGGTTGTGTTTTCCTTCCAGATTGGTAGACAGAAAAAAAAAATTTACTGAAGGAATGTAGACAAAAACCGACTTTTGTTTGCTCCATCAACCAAGAGAGGTAATTCTGAACAGAAATCGTGTGCTCTATTTTAAGAATCATTCTTATTTGTTATATTTGTTGACAATATTTATGAAGAAATCTAAATAATTTCTTCATCTCGTTATATTTATAAGCATACCTACCGTATCACAACTATTTTTAATGATAAGAGGACGATCACTACTTGTATTGTTAACAAAGAATTTTTTTCGAAAAAAATCTGTTATCTCTTGTATAAATTATTTTAAATTGACATTTTTATATTGTAACGGTAGATTATTATACGCTACATTTAATTTTATGGAACTACAAAGGCGACTGATAATCAATTGGTTATCAATTGTCTGGGAAAAAACCGTTTTCGCTCCGTTTTTTTTTTAAAGATTTTCTCAAATGGAAATCTGTATACAGTAGGCAACACAAATTACGCGTTTTACACCTATTTTAAACCGAAACCGGTGCTCTCTACTAATAATATCTATTTTGAATATTTTGATTACTTTGAGTTTACGGAAATGTACATTTATTACTTTTATGTTGAATATTTGTTTCATTTGTAAATAATGAAAATTAAAGCAAACCGGAATAATCGATGTCTAGTCTTTGTACAGTAATTTGGCCGAAATTGTTTAAAATTGCGGCTTCTGCAGGCCAAATAATTTGTCCGACCAAAACTACAGAATATGCAGTGTTTTTTGCCGATCCGCCACGGAAATTTTCATTGTGGTTTGGCGGATAAGCAAACGCAAACAAATGACCCTTTATTCCAAATTATCAACTAGTAAATGAACATTATTTAGACTTCAGCATTAAAGTTAAATTGTCTCACAAAACGGAGTTTAGGTATAAATGTCTCTTGTACGATTCTGTCTTTTATAAGATGTACGAGTGTTCACATAAGAATGTTATGCATAACACTGGTAAACAAGCTAATTTTGTCCGTACCAGCGCATATACATTTGTAGACACCGTACATTATAGAAGGAAGAAATTTAGAGAAAAATTAACGGCATTCTAAACAGAATCAGAGGATTATTTAAAATAATCTACACTACGCAGGTGGTAGGTTTATATCGTGTGTGTGCCATTTATCATAGTTCGTTTATTACATTTAAAAGCGTTAAGAGAAATTTAATGTATTTCTATAAGAAATTTATAACTATCAACAATAAGTTTCAGGAAAGCTTTTATAATAAAATCGTCGATAAATTATTGATGACACGCGGTGTTGTTGAAAAACCAACTTTTAATATACGGGCCACTTCATAAAGTTCTATCAATTTCTTCGTTCTTGGTGGATTTTGCGTACATCAACAACCAGTTACTACTAACCCTTCCAGCAATAGAATATTATGTAGAATATTAAATTGAAAATGGAATGTAAGAAAAAAGTTTCCTATAATAGAAACCGAATAAGAATGATAACCCTGACACGACTTCTCCGTCAATCTCTAAATTCAATTCAGTTTTTATTGTTGAAACCAAATGGTTTTATTAAAATTGTGATTGAATCCGAAAAAAAAAATGATTCCCAGATAAACAATAGAATTGTGACAATATTTACTGAAAATTTTATAAATATCATCTCTATTTATCTACTGTCTAGTTTGACTTTGTTTACCTAACTAACGTGAAACGTTTTGTTATTAATTTTTCTCATTCCAACAATAATCATTAAAGTATTTGTGCTATTTTCTTGATTTGTTTGATAAAATGAAATACAGTCCTGTCATATTTGCACGTATGATCGGAATTGTATTTGCTAGAAATATTTTCTTTCATCAAAATTTATTGCAAAAACATGACTAGAAAGTTTCATTTTTGTTGTCTAACATTACTCTTCTATTGTCGATAACAACACAACGTAGTGGCGCGTTTTTTTTATCGTATATAAAGTTAGCACCCCGTGTTTATCTGTTGTCTCCAGTTCTATTCATAAAAAAGCTATCAGGAAATTTGGATGTGGCGACGAGACATTAGCCGCCATCATGAATCTAAAGAAAATCGTAGACGTTTTAACGTTATTTATATATTTCTTTTTATTACAATATTGTCTTGTACGTTTTTTTTCAGTTCGTCTCCGCCTGCTTCTTCATCCTCTTAAAACTTAATGTCATTTGCATTAAGATCGTTTAATATTAATCTAAATTCATGAGACACGCGCTACTATTTCGTATTTATAAAATTAAAATTCATTAGACTCAGTGTTTCCAATGGAAAAATTCTGGAGGCGCGTTGAAATAATCATCGTTACTGCTAATACTAATATTTGGTTCTTGTTTTCAGGTAAGTTCAATTGGTTTTGCTTATTAGTCGATAATAATTGTACACTGTTGCGTGTGTCTGTCGGCAAGATCGAAGCAACACTATACACCACATCAGTATTACTAGCAGGTAAACAACAACCGGCTACTCAAATGTATCAGACAGAGTTGAGTTTATACGTGCCTCGAAAACCAACAATTTTCCCATCTTCCACCCCAAATACGTTTAGTTTTCCATCAATTTCAATTTCAGGTTGTTTCACACATCTCTTATGATGGTTTTTTTTATTGGCGTGATTTGAAAAGTTTTCTTAGAAATTTCGTGAACTTGAAGTGTACAGTAAACACTCGAAACTACGTTTGTTGTTTCTTAAAATTGATAAGGTGTGTTGCATTATGATATCAGAGTAAGAATTTTATTGCGGTGGGGAAGTTTTAGGGCTGCAAAATATTGACCCAAATTGCCAACTTGATTTAAGATCTGAATAATTTCGTGACAAGAACATTTACGAGTTTTTTCACTTTCTGCTCTACCATCTTTAGATCTTTTTATGAATATTAAAATAGAATTGGCTATAGAGACTTTCAACTAATAAGCTTTTACTAGACTTTCATCAATAAGTTTCCTTCCTAAAACTTCGTCGAAAGTCTACCAATGATAATAGATTTTTTTCTGTGATATTCACTAATGAAATCGAGAGAATTCTTCAGATTTTCTCCTATCGTATAAATCTATCTTTGTTGATTGTTGTTTGATGAGTCGATTGTTCGTTTTTTTTCCCTTTATTTTCCGCTTATATATGCTAGAATAAAATACTGTTACCCCCTTGTGACTGTCTGTAACGGAAATTGATGGATTCAACCAATGTTGACGTTATCAAATGGTAAATTGAACTTGGTCGGATTCATCAAACAGTCATAGAAACGACAGAAATAAATTGGAAACAGTTTTTATTGATAGTCTTTAGATTTTTCTAGTTTTTTTTATAGTCGTCATCTAAATTTAATGCAACAAATTTTAAATAGCGATCGATTTGTTAAATTATATAGATTTTTAGACGACGTAAATTTTATGATGAAATTTGACAAAAATTGAACAGTTTGCTTTGAAGGTTCCGAAAATTTATTTAATTACTTTGATCTTAATGGATTTGTTAAGATTCGTGCATATTATTAATATATAAACTGTTGCTTTTTTTAAGCCCCTCTGGGGCCGGATTTTAAAGTCCAGATCTAGTTTTGTGCGTTACCAAAGCATTAAATTTATACAAAATTTTTTCTATCAATTATCCCCCGACTTTTTTATATCTCCAGCTATAAAATGCTTTAATTAAAAACCAATAAAACTCTAAATTGTACCCTGTAATAACGATAATAAAATTGGAGAAGAAACATATAGTGTGGAGTGTACAACATTAAATTACACGTGTACAATTTTTTTTGTTTTTTTTTTGGGGCATTTTCATTACCAATAATACTATTTTTGACAGACACATGAACGGTTTCTTTTAAGATATTTATAATGGGCACTTAATCAATGTCAGGTGTGTCTATTTTTTCTTATTTTTTTCTCGTAGTTTTCTTTGTTTAGTGTGATCATTATTATTTTGTGGAAATTTATACAGTTGGTGGCTATGATGATGTTTTCGATAACTCATAAGTCTCTCGTCACGATTCTTTGACCGTGTCCTGCAAAACTAGTCATTGATCAATTAATATGTAGTCGTTTTCTATTCTTATTAAAGTTGGGTGTTCTCATTCGAAGTCGCCGTCGTCATCATCCACGTGCCAATCAATTAACAATCTTTGATAAATATAAAGACGTCGATCACGTGTAAATGTTGAAGATGACAGCAAACAACAACGACGACAACATCGACAATCAGTAACGACGGTGACGATAGTAATAGTTCTAATGCGTCATCTCACTATCTTTCTTTTCTCTCCGTCGTCGTTGTGGTCGTAGTCGTCGTCGTCCTCGTCGTCATTATATCGATCCGGTTAGTCTATAGAGACTCTAGAGGTCTAGACACCGACGATCGTACATTATAAATAGGAAATTATTCCGTTGGCAATATGTATTTTATGGTTATTGACTAAACTGGTATTATTTCGAGCAGTAACATTGCAAGAAAGATTTTTTGTATTACGTCTACCAACCCAATTTAGTCGGCTACAATTATTCTTCGATGATTGAAACGATTGCTAAAGCTCATTAAACTACAATTCTAATTAGGCAGAATATCGTGGTACTTGCCAATCTCCATTATTTGTCTGGATTGTTTGCAAAAATATTGGCAAGAGATCCAAGGTGAAATTTCTTTTTTAACAGTAAATTGTTGTTTAGAAACACAAAAAAAAAAACAATTATCTCTATTAATTTTGCACATCAGTTATAAGTGAAACGGTCAGTTTGCGACTGTGTAACTTGCCGACATTTGAAAGATGTAAAATTTAAATTAGTTCAATTCCAGAGTCTTTGATCCTGCAAGATTTATCTCGAAATTTTTACAACAAAAAGAATGCCACTGATACATCTCCATCTTCCGATTGCATTTCCGGTCTAGATCCGGTCTGTACCTGATAAAATCAGTGATGTCGGCTAGATTGTCGATTCTAGAAAATCGAAGTGTTGCACCATTTAATAGCGTGAAAGTTGCATTAAGTTCAACACAGCAAAAAGGACGGTGTTGTTGTTATTTTTATTATTATTATTGTTATTATTATGATTAGAAATTCTATTATTTACCATTGAAAATTTGCAAAAACTGCAACTTTTTTTTGTTTGTAAAAAAGTTAAAATTGTTAAATGCAGAACGTTGTCACGCGTTACAATGAGTTGAATAACCTACAAGTTGTTGCATCAAAAATGTATGTCAGCCGTCTGATTGCAGTCGATAATTGCAAAATGAAAACATGCAAATATAATGTTTTATTGTTAGGAAATCTAATGTCAATAGTTTTAACAATTATTGTTGGGAACTATTAAGTTGTCGACTAGTTTTTTTTCGTTGATTTACTCTATTGTTCATTGTGTTGTTTGATCATCGGCTAGACAATCAAGGTAAGATTATTAGATTTTATAGACTGTCTCATCAATAATAAAGTAAATATTGAGAGAAAAAAAACTAGTAAATTTTGGAAGATTTTCATCGGCAAATATTTGACTCTAAAAAAACTTTATGTACGTTTATCGATTGTTAATGGAATTCGCTTGTTTCTTTTTCTTAATGCTTCATTTTTTACAAATACAAAGAAACGAAACAAAAAAGGTGAAAGAAAAAGTTACACTAATTGCAGCTACATGTAATAGTGATTGTGCTGAAATTAGGCTAACCTAATACATTATATTTTTGTCCTCAATTAAGTTCAATGAAATTAACAGGAAATCCTCTCGCCCCTTTTAGGCTTGTCATAGTTTCATAAATTTCTAGATAGTTGAATTATTGATTTGATCAACAATAAATATATGTTCCTGGGGGGAGGATGTATACTAGTTGGTGTTATATGTGGGTACACTCTGTCTGGACTAAATCGATATGTCTGGCCACTGGAACAACCACGACCAGACAGTGTGACCTAGAGCAGCTACCTTTATGACACACTTTTCTCTATAAAAACACCTTTATTACTTTGCTTCTTGTTTTATTATTATTTTTTTTAGATAATTTTTTTGTAGTTTCACATACATTGTCAACAATATCTTAATTAACAATGTCTTGAAGATATACTCGTGACTGTGCTGTGACTTTTATTACTGTTACCACAAAAACCTTTACATTCACTATATGTTACGGTTTCTGCTAATTTTAGATCTCGATCTAATTTCGAATGAAAAATAACCACTAATAATAGTCATTAAAGTTGTCGCGATCATCATACACAACTTTCCTGTTGTTTCTTTCATAGAAAGCTTTGGAGAGTTTTTCGATTCAAGGTTGAAATCTACTGGGAAATAAATATTGTTACAGTGAAATTCCGGACTTTTCCTATACTTGTGATAAGTTATCAATGGCCGGAATTCCACAGTAAACAAAATCAACTCGACCAATAAATCCAAGGTGTGAAAAAACCCAATATCTAACCTTGTTCTGTTATTGTAGCTTGTTGTTGTTGTAGTGTCTAGTACCCCGTTGTTTTTTTCCTGTTCATTTGAAGATTTTTGCTTCGTTTTTCTATTTGTTCGAAATATTGATGTGTCACCGAAAATAAAACCTGCTGTGTGATCGGTCGTCCGATACTGATCAAATTAGATGACAATGTATGTGACACCTCAACGGCACGTTTACTCTTTTAGTTAAGAGTTATTTCGGAAAGTGTTGAAAAGTCAACATGATGTAAAAATGTCTATTTATATTATACGAATCGACTGTCAATATTATCAAAAGTTGTGTTTTATTTTTATTTTATTTTCTTTGCATCTGAATTTCGAATGCATCGTAGCAATTGCGATCTCATGTTGCACGTCTCAGGTTTTTATCTCTGTCGATCTTTCGTTGTCGAGTCTTACTCCTTTTGTTTTCTTTACATGTTGAGGAACAACAAAATATTTGCATATAGTCAGGCAACTTGTCCGGTCCAGACAAAATAAAATTTCGGTTTTATTTCAATGTTGCCCATTGGGTACCAACTTGCTGCTGCACACATCTGTACATTATACATACACAAAACACACACATACACACACATGGATACATTTACCCAACATTATACATACAACAACAACAACAACAGTTCAATGTCAGACATTTCGTATATTCTTTCAGGTACTCTCATTGGGAATCTGTAAACAAACCTTATACGGATTCTGCGAAATTTTCGCCCAATTTATTGTGGCCACACCCGTTTGTACCATTGACTTTTGTACAGACCAACCACAACAAAAAAAATTAAATCAAACAAGCATATTGCACGCCTAAAATGGCAAATATACTGCATGCTGCTATAGGAGTAAATACTGCACATAAACTCGATGCGAATGCGGTAATTTCATTTCAGGAAAAATCCACTCATGTGCAGATATTGATTTGGTTTGTTTCAATAATTGTTGTGAATAATTTAACTGATAAATGAATATGAATCAAATTCTATTATAAATAATTACAAAACTAGAAATTATTTGCTAATGAATGCTCTGATCCGGTAACTATCTCTATATATAATTAACTGTGTATCTCGTGGCGACCTTTGTTTAATGTTTGATCTAATTATTCTACAGAGCTCATCAATAATCGAATGATTGATGATATGTCACCGCCAGAATTTACCTACACCACCCGCTAATAGTGCAGAATTAGGAAATTAAGGAAAAAAAACAACATAAATTAATTAATTATCACCTATGCACCGATTTCAGTAGTGCATCAGAAGTTAAAAGGTGGAGCTAGAGAGCCGCCAGACAGTCTCGTCCAGGACGTGATTGTGTGTAATGCCCCAAAAGTGTAGGGGATGGAAAGTCAATTTAGAAAGTCGTGAGTTAAAAAGCAACACAATACAGACTGATTTATTGAGTGAAATTGTTTGTGTGTAGATCTTTATCTCAAACACTTAATATCTTACAAATTTCCATGAAACTTCTCCTAAACCACTTTCTTGAATCAATGAGAGAGAGGCTGAAATATTATTTATACTTCCTAGAAATTTTTATTTGGATTATTTATTTTTGAAATACGTACTCGAAATAAGTTGATTGAAATTGAATTGAATTGAAAATTTTTATGGTAACATATTATAATCATAAGTTGGTTTTGGGAAGGCGTTTGTTGTCTCATGAAATTTATTATTTTCGCAGCTTGTGCATCATTAAAACTCGCGTAAGTTGTGCACAATCTGGTCTAGTAAACGACTATACGTCAAGTCTGAATGTAAATTCACTATGTAAATTCCCAAAAGACGACTAATGCTCATATAGGAATAGACGATGTTGGATAAGTGAACATTAAATACATTTAACTTGTTTTCTGTTTAATATAATTTGTGTAAAGCATACAAAACACAATTGTGCCAACCAACCCATATAATACGATTATTATTAGATCATTACGTAGAAAATGTCCGATTTCCGACTAGAAATCGTCTTTGTTAGCAAAAACAAATTAGTTAAAGGTGAATAAGTCTGGAGGGCATATGATGATATAATACGAAAACATTTTGTCTGAAAAAGATGCGGGGGATTCGAGAGATTACAAATCCAGTTCATATAATCTGAACGACAGATAGCTGACCATTATGTTGAAAGAAGATTAGTCTGTCTATTCACTAATCTCGACTGCTTAATCCCAAGCACCTCCATCATTTCGTCTAATTGGCTACCACAGAGACATCCACCGTAATCGTTTGATCAAATATAGAGAAATTGTACTGAAAAACACATTTCAGGTTCGAAGGGTCTTTTTGGCAACTTATTTTTAGATGTACACTTAGCTCAGTTCTCATATTATTTATATAAGGGTATCCATTCTAAACATGATCTCGTATTGCCCGTTATAAAATAAGTAATAACAGGAGTCTCAGAACTGTACATTTTTCAGGATTCAGTGCACTACAAACTTTCTAATGAATTAGGAAATTGCGAAAATGGTTCATAATTGTTTCATACATCACAAAGCTCTTAGAATTTACCAAAAATATGTTTGCTAAAAAACCATTGAAGCTTAAGCCACTCGAGATTTTGTTTACTTCCAAAATTTGCCATTCTTACAAATTTTCCTATGTTGAAGCCTCACTGCCCTAAACTTAAATCTACCACTAATTAGAGTCTGATCATGTTTGATCAGGAATTCCTTAATCTATGAATTTAAGATGACGGCACCTTAGTATGAGACACGTAACTCGGAGAATCTACATTGCAAGTATTTCAAGGTACTTGTATTAAACAGTCGGGTTGCGATTGGATCGAAATCAGTTGAGCAGAAAAATATTATATATTTAAGCTTAAGGGGAATCAAAGATGACAAAACTTCTATAAATTCCTGTCAAGTCGTTCGTTTTGTATGAATGCCGTGTCGTACCAGACCAGCTTCAATGTGTGTCCGTTATCATCCATATCTTGTTTTTTTTTGTTGTTGCAGCAGTGAGCGATTTGGGCATCTTAGTACTGGTACTATCTGCAATTGTGCTGACAGTGGCGCTGGGTCTCGTCACGTGCGTACTGAGCCATTATCGCTCAGTGGCTGGGGAGGGGGCAGTACACGGGGGCACGGCGGCCGATCCGCACGACGCCGCGCGAACACCGACCTCTGCACCCGTAAGTAGCTTACATAATCCATTTCCCATACTTGTTTACCATTATTATTATTATTATTATTAAAACAACAAGAATAACAACACTACTAATACCCAAATTAATCTCATTGTAAAACCGCTTTAAACTAATTCTGTAGACGTATTTATATGAAATAGTGAAATATTATTTATTACGTAAATTACCTGAAGATATTTAATAATAGCTCAACGTAATTAGTCACGTTAATTAATGGATTTGTCTTACATTGTCTTAGGATCATTAATAAAGCAGCTTTTTGTATTATAATGATTTATTAATAACGTTAAGACAATTTAAAAGGAAAAAATATGTAACTATCCCGGCGCCTCCACCCAATTTTCCATGGCAGTTCAAAGACTTCTCCACACATGTACCTATGTTTTAAGGTTTCAGTTTTTTTTTAATATTAGTTAACAATTCAGCTTTTAGATTTCCACAATCAGTGCAGTGTTAATTGCAATAACGAGTATAATAATCGTATTATTTTCAATTTTAATGATCTTATACTAGTATCATCTTGGAGAATTGTATTACATTTAGATTGCATTTGCTGATAATGATTATAATAGTTTCTCTTGGTATAATAGTTAGAGCGAACACACAGTAGTTCGAACACATGTTGCCGTAATTAGCAATTACGATCTGCAAGCAATCAATCGTATTTGAATGCTTTAAAGCAGCCGTTTCACAACCACTTTCCATTCGATAGAACCATAATTATCTGTGTGCTAATGTTAGAAGGGTGTTACTGGGATTATGTTTCAATTCGGCATAGTCTACACGCAAATGAAATCGTAGGTATGATCCACTATTATTGCTCTATTAAAAGTCATTTCGTATAAATAATTAAATATGAATTAATCTGGGTTATTTATATACCATAAATGATGGTACGATGTGTTTTGAAATTAAAATTCCAGACGCAAACAAGATTAGTCTATCGGGGTCGCCGTGATAATGGTGTTCAATGACGGATTGCATTAAAACATAGTTTATAAGTCGAAATAGTATGTATCGTAATTTTGTCGTGTCACACATAGTGGTCGGATTGTTGCTACAGTGCAGAATGTTGATTGCAAATTCATTGTCATCAAGACTATTACCTTCTATCAACGATAATAACAACAGCACCAACAACAACACATACCAGACTAGACACACTACACACACACACATACACAATAAAACTTGTATTAAGGTCGTGGACATGATATTGCTGTTGTATCAGTTTAATATTGTTTTGTCTGTTGAAGCTTTTTTTGTTTATTAAAACGGACATGACGCCATCCTTTAAAAACGATTAATAATAGCAATAATCAAAATTAAAATAATTTCAATCGGAAATTATTTTAATTCTGTAGACGTTCGAACAATACGGTGATTCCTAAAATATAAAATGTTTTATACAAATCGTTGAATAGCGTCATGTGATGACGTTTTATTTACTGATCTCATTCGTATGTCTGGACATTTGTCTAAAATTTTGGATCGTATTCTAGAGAACAATATATATTCATTATTGTGTTGTTATTATTATAGTTTTCGATGTAATTAAATTGCTTAAAATATATTTTTACAATGTTATTGTGCAAACATATGGCGCATTTCCAAAAAGGTTAACAATAAATAACCTCGTCTCGGACTATTCCACAATAATACCACATGTAATCTATAAGCATACGTACACAGGTATGCGTACATCATCCGCAACATAACACAGCAACATTGTGGGAAACTGAAAGTTTGTGACCAAATTGAAATCATGAATCATATTTGTAAATTATTCACGGCACATAGTGTGTGTGTAAAGAGTTGAATTTTCCACCTTAACTTGCATCACTGGAATACCACACATTTTTTCCAAAAAAAAATAACCACAGTACCCGATCTACATTTACAATAATCATAAACTAATTTCAACATCGATCTGGATTATTGTTACCATTAAATTAATTTTTCATGTTTGTAAACTTTTTTAATCTAGACAACTCTATTTCGATATCGTTCAGTCACGAGAAGTCTACTCTTTTTTTTACTATTTGGTAATTGAAATACTGATGGATGGAAAAAAATCAGGCCAACCGCGAGTGTATACAAAGAACTATTTTCGTCATTTTAAATTTCTCTGTTTAACTCCTTACACGATATATTGGCAGATCTCTATGGAGACTGCAAATTACCTACCCCCCCAATATCGGTGATCCACCACGTGTATTAAAACACAATGGATTATAGGCGAATAGTGCGTACGGAAAGCCCTTTTGTCTGGGCCGCTCCAGGCCACGAGGCCACGTCCCGTCTAGTCGGGGGTGTCTGATGTTTGTCGGGGCGCGTCTATCGCACCCCACCGCTAACGGCGCGTCACTGTTGTTACACCCTTTGTTATTCATCCGCCTGTATCGTCTGCGATTTCTCACATTAACAACTGCTGTCCAAAAGCAAAAAAATAATAACGACAATAACTAATGATAATGTCAATGTTTATCATTTTTTGTTTCCCATTATGCAAAAAAAATAACAAGTTTTGCTCGTGCTTTCTTTCTATCACAAAATGTCATCATCTTCGTTTGTATGATAATTTGTAGAAAAACGTAACAGAAATGATACGAAATGTGGTTAATATTTTATCATTTTGAGTGCTCTGTGATTTTCCATGATATTTCCCAAATGATTCGAGATGGTTACATTTTTAAAGGTTCAAATCAAAAATGTAAATAAAATAGAGTAACGGATTGAAATCGAGCAACTTTTACAATTCCAATAGTGGCATAAAATCAGGCCCTGATCCTTTGAAATACTTTCATTTATTGAAGCACACCTCTAACGAATGAATTCTTTACATTATTCACATCGCAAAAAATCTATAATAGAGAGCATTTAAATATTTTACACTTTCCCATTCGGCTTGTGTTTGTTTAAACGAGACGTTTAAACACCCTCATATGTGTGTATGTGTGTCTGTCAAACAATAGAGATTGCTGTGTGTTATGTGAGTGTGTGAGGTCTAATTGCGGAAATGTTGAAGTAAACTTATAATATAATGCGTGTCTGCTGCTGTTTATTGTCTGGCATTCGACGAGATAATTCCGGCTATCCCACATTAGAACATAAGAGAGCCAGAAAACACCATAAAGATGGACTATATATGTCCGTATATCGATCCAGACACGACCTAGACTTGGTTAGAGAATTCCATAGAGTTGTTCCTGCCATCGATTTTAAAAGAGAGAGATCTACACATACACATACAACAGGAGCAGTATAGAGCTTCAAAGTCACCTTGACACCGTCTGGATAGTTTCATTGGAAAAATCTTGTCATAAAAAACAAGGGGAGACAGACTGTTTAAAATTTGTAATCAAAACCAGCATCTTTTATTACGGTACAGTTTGTAATTCTGCTTTAATAATAGAGAAGAGGGAACAGAAAAAAAAAACATAGAATTGAAGACAGTTGTATTTGTTATAATTTGAACTGCAATTTTTTTGTTGGATAAAAAAAGAATCGTATCATCATTACGTTGGCGGCGGCAATACAATTGCACGTTGTCTGGATGATCGTTGGTGGTTGATTGGTTGGTTGGTTGGTGGTGGTGCGTCGCTATAATCGGGAGGGGAGAAAAGTAACGTCGCGACGACTACGATGACGATAACGACAAGAGAGAGAGTGAAAGTTGGAGCGCCAGTCAATGATGCGTACTGCTGTTGCTGCTGCAGCCACAGGATACCCTCGTGTGTGAGTCATAGACAGGAGCATTTCGATCAAATACACGCGTGTACGCATGAAATTTCTTTGACATATTGACAGTTGAAAATGTTACACTTGAACATCATATCATTTAAATTAAGATGATTTAAGATAGTCGTTGTTTTTTGATGTTATTATTATTGTTGTTGTTGTTGTCATTTTACCATCAATCTTTAAATCGGATTTTATCTCAAACTAAAATCAATTCTGAGTACAACTTGACTGCTTTAAAAATAGAACGACAAATTTAGGGTTTTATTTCGTCTAACCAGAACTCGTTAAATTGATTTAGAATTAAGCGTTCCTGTAAATGTGATTTAGTACCATTTCCGCATTATTTCATTAGTATTTGTTTTAATACTGCTGGCTGATTTGAAAAAAATTTATATCGCAAAGGAAGACCAAACACACGGACAGGCAGTATTATCGCGTTATTCTCTGTTTCTATCGGAAAAAAAGGAGTGTCAAGTGAGTAAGCCCCATAGTAACAACAGGAGTTCAAATATTTTAGACAGACAAAAAGACCATCTATCATATAGATTGCACCGTCCTGTATAAAACTGCAATATTATCCATATTTGTTCCAATTTTTGCAATGTTACGCTGTTAACTTGAGCATTTCTTTCCAGACTAGATAAAAATGAGGGAAAGGTAATTAGATATAACAGATACTGATTCATTATGTGGTGTGTAATTAGGCACAAAAAACCTCTTGATGATATCATAGTTTCGTCTGCGACCTTGGTGTATTGTGGCGTTTTTTTATTTAACCAAACACCTCTATAGCAACCTGCTACCTATGTGTGCAGCTCTATCCACCCACAATGTAGTTTATTTAACTAATAACAATAGTATGGTAATAATTAATTTTTTGCCTTCGATTATTTATAGCTTTATTAGTGTTGGAACGTTTTTTTTTTTTTGTAATAATTATTGTCTAGTTCTAATATAGACGAATTCAGGAATCGTTTAGTCTATAAAATTATAATTGCATCACCGTTACAGTAATATTTACATAAGCTGATAACAATTTTTTTTTCGTTTCTGGTTTTTAATTATAATAATCTAATCGTTTTAACCGGTGGTTATAAATTATCGTCTGCTTGTTGTATTCACGGAAAAACATTAAATCACTGTGACATGCAGAATATTTAAGGATTAGAACCTTCAGTGATCTATCCCGCTATACAATCAAACGAAATTGTACTGTTTTTGAGCAAATTTCCAGAGATAGCAGGTAGTTTCGAAAAGCTGTTCTGTAATAAAGTTTAATGTGCAAATTCTAACAGAAACATTAACAGTAGCTTTACCAAGAATTCAGTTGCTTATAGTATCATCAAACTTAACGATAGTTGTCAACTGTTTACAAAAGATTACTTGCTTTTTCTGTCTCATTTTTTTTTTTGAAAGACAAGCGTCAAGGGGCGCCGCATATCGGATTTCGCAATAATCATTTAAAATTTGCCTAAAGCCGTCTCTGGTTCGCTAAAGATAAATGCAAGACTGTCGCTATCGGATTTGGTTAGCCGGAGATCGGCGATCTATTAAAACTACCATTAATTAATATCGTGAACAGATTATTTCCAATATAAAAAATTATCGTATTAGTAATAAATTATAATTAGTTGTGGGGTTATCACTGTCAGTCTGGCATCATCACTTTTTACACACCATAACATTTCCAATTCATGCTCTTTTATTCCGTATATTTCGTAATTGGCTTTATGTCCTAAACAAATTGGTAATAAAGACTTTGAATATGTTGACCTTAAAATTTTCTTAGAATTTTATCAAATTTACCAGCTGTGCAGTTGTGTACAAGAAAAAAAAGAAGACTGAAATATGTGATAACAGCATGATCGTTTCTTTGTTGTCCCTGTGGAATGTTTTAATTAAAAACGATGATCTCAAAGGTGAAATGTACCTAACTTTTCGAGAAAAATGACACGTTTTGTGGACATATACCGTGAAATTGTTGTCTAGACAATATTATTTTACTGAATCCACCCTACACATACGCACACGCGGAGAGATTTGATCGTATTTTTAGATGTCTATAATCGACTTTTCTCCAATTTTTATAGACCAACTTGGAGATTACACCAACTTTGTTACATTATTAACGAAATAATTAAATTCCCATACCATCCAGAAATGGGCGTTCTTTTGATCTATAAATGTTGACCACTCTATTCTATTATCTAAGTAGTTGCACAGTAGACACTTTAGCGGTCAAATTAAATAGGATTTATTGTGCACATTGATTACCAATGAAGCTTTAAAAATCCGTGTTTAGAATTCATTAGTTTTTCTGATAGTATTAATCAAGACCAAGTCAACCTTGATGAAACCTTAAAGGCGCCACAAATTAATGATTCTAAAACCGACTGTTTCATATACTCATAAATTACAGTGTTTTTCAAGGGGGTGGAATCAATCAAAATATTTAATTATTGAAATGGTACTGATGATATGTGCATAAGAGCCAGTCAGGGTCAGCTGTTATCAGCAATAATTGGGACTGGGAGCAGGGATGATATATCTGTGTGTGTGTGTGTATCGTATTTAGTTGGGTAATATTGGTATATTGTGTTAGTAATGTTGAGGGGGAGGGGAAAGCTCGACGCGATAGTCAACTGTCTAGACTCAGAGTAGCTCGCGCGACGGTACACTTGACACTGTTTCGTTGCTTTCGTAGATGCCGGTGTTGTCTCGTCATCGTCACTGTCTAATTTTTGATTTTCTATTACTTTTATTTTATCTAATTAAAAATTTTCAAATAAATATAGATGACGATCGTGCATACTTATAATAATAATAATAATAAAAACGACTGTGATAGTACTACAGTGGTAACATCAACGGCAGTACTGGTTGCAACAAAAAATTGCTCCCCTGGGAAACTCTTGAAAAGGGCCATCCGCAAGTGTCTAACTGTCATGCGACAGAAATTAACAATTAATAGAAAGGTATTTTTTGCTTTTTTTTTGGTTGTGTAGAGGCTAGAATCTGGATAATATCCGGGATTAATTGTATTCTAAAAATTTCACAAATTCGTGATTACTGGCACGGGTATTGTAATCGGGCGCAGACATAACAATAATTAAATAACACTCGAATAGATCGAGTCTAGACACAATAAAAGGCCAATCATCAGAGTTAACATTAAAAGAAAATGGTTAATTTAGACCGATTTGTGTTTAAATACTGTTTTTTCGCCGGTCTTGTAAAAACTAAAGGGTAGAATATTTATTAATATTCTCTACGGAAAGACCCCGAAAAAGCTCTCTAATCTCTACCATATTCAAAATTGATCCCAACAGTTTTTCATCACCTTTATGAAAAATGTTGAGGGATATTTAATCGTAACTTTCACCGTATTGTTATTGTTATTGGAGGACATGGGCATTTTTCCAAATCTAGACAATGTCCAGACAGTATAATAGACAAACGGAAATAATAAAAAATCCAACAACCGAAAAAAAGAACAATAAGCAAAGTCTTTCTCAGCTGATCCGTGAATGTTTCTCATCAGACTGTTTGTTTGTCCATAATTTGAGATAATTTTAATTAAATTTCCTGATCGTTCAAAATGCAAAATCGCCTTAAAAATAATACAAAGATTGTTGAATTTATGGTTTATTTTTTTCAATAAATTATCTTATCATTCATGGACGTTTTGTTATGTCTGCACGCCTTCAAGCTACCGTTTTCTAAATAATCACATTAATCATAATAAATATGGAAATTCCATTTTTATTAATCAAAAAATTTCTACATTTTCGTATTTTTAACGTTGAATTTTTTCCGAAAAAAATAATGTTGTAACACAAAAAAGATGAGCGTCAAACATATCAACCTTAATCTGTCAAATTAAATATAAATAGAGGGATATCTTGAGTGATTTTTTTGCCGTTTCTATCATTAATTTTGTATTACCAACTGTCTGTTGTAATGGTCAAATTATGTAATTGGATAAACAAAGCGGCAACAAATTAAACAAACTGACTACCGTACATAACCGTCATTGATACACGAATCTGACTATTGTTTAGAATACAGGATGGACACTCTCACCAAATCCAGACTTATTTCCAAAGTTGTTACATAATGTTTAAAAATGTGTCGGTATGTCGGTGCATATTGATAGAAATGATTAAAAAAATGACACCGGATCCTTTATGTTTTTTATCAAATGCCTTATCAGAGACGCAAGTCTGACAATCAAAAAAATATTGTACAACAAACGATAGAATAGAATTTCTAAGAACATTATATGCATGTAATTTAATTGCCAGACGAGATTATTACGATAAGATAATTGCGACACATGAAAATTACAACGAAAAAAAATCGATTAAAATTTTGGATTATTTGTAAAATGTTTTGTGTAGACAAAACTTTGATAAGAGTTTTGTTACTAATTTTAAGCTCGTTTAGTAATTCGACAACTGCAATGTTTTACATTTCTATAATTTCAACGCTGAACAGTAAAACGTTACATTTTATTAATAATTATTATAAATTATATTATCATATAAAAAAGAACGAGTAAATTTATGATTAAACTGAGTGAAACAATTAAATACGTTACGGTTGAATTTAAAGTTTCTAGTTAACAATTAATGTAATTCAAATGTAATTCGTTTTATGGTAAAAGCAGCTGCAAAATCAGTACGTTCGCAGGTATAATTATATGCATTTCATATCTCTTGTTACGTAATCAATTCATTAATTCTCGAACAATCTACGCCATCCTACATTTCAATCCCTCTATAAACAAGTGTACATAAAAAGACGTAAAAGCCCCCCGACATTGTCACCGTTATATGATGATGACACACGACCAGAATACTTACGACTAACATATGTATTTATTTTTATATGTATATATGTCGATTATAGAGTGTATGTACAATGCATCTGGAGGCGGTGGTGGCGGCGGCGATTGCAACAATCATGACAGCAAAGACCATCATGGGGTTGTAAGAGAAAAGGGGATAGTATAAATGTATACCCTCAGGGCGTACAACAAGGCGTCTATACACACACATATATACACAGACAATACAAAAAGGGGTAGTGGGGACCAGACAGAGTCCACACGTCGTAGTACGACGGTCGTACCGTAACGACCTTGGCTCTGTCTGGCTGCAGTCTGGCGCGAGAATCGCCCCCTGCCTGGAGCACCCGACTAGTCGGGTTGTTGCAGGTGTATATAGACGAATATGTCTGTATGCGTTATTAGTGTTGTTTTTGTATGTATTTGTACGTGTGTATATGTGTATGTTATAATGCCAGTCTGTCTGCGTTGCCCGTCGCCATCCACCACCCCGCTGTAATTAATAATTCTCCATATTCAGTTTATCTAGTTGTATTCAACATACGACTTTGTATGCAACATTTATTGAAAGGTATATGTGGATTTGATATAAAGCTGACCCTTTAAAATCTGCGTCACGAACGATTTCTCTGTGTATAGACAAAAATCAAGCTTTTTTGTTTTGGATGTTTTTTAAATAGAAACAGTCGGGGTTGATAGTTATCTTGTGGTTGTTGTTACAAGGACGTCTGCTAGAGAATTAATCAAAAAAATAATCATAATATCGTCACGATAATACATAAATAATATCGAAAAAACGTGCGATATCAACGGAAAATATTGCCATTTTTTTTCTCTCCTATGAACGCACGTTCGTGTAACTACGATGGAAAAATTGTGTTGTTACCAAATTTTGTCGAACATTAATTGAGACTTCGAAGAAATATCTTTAAAACAGTCTATTCTTAAAATTTGTGCCAAAAATTCGGTAATATTTGGCATCTAAAAGTGCATTAAATCTTTCCATAAACAGACACGTAGATCCCTTATTTAAATATAAGGTGCTTACTTTGTAAGCTTATCATATTGTTGATAAAATCACTGGGAATTTTGAAGTAGCTTTTTTGGCTTAGACTCTCTCATTTGCTATTATTATTATTATTAAAAAAAGCCTTATCTGTGTTCCAAATGTTCAAGGACTGAAAAATACGATTAAATTAAGCGATGCACTTTCGGTTATTACATTAAAGTTTATTTAACGTTACACAGTGTCGTCCTTGATTTGGTAACGTTAATTAACCCACCCTACGGCAGTATTTGTGAATTGCATCGATGATAATTGCTAATTGCTGTCAACGTTGTTGTTATCGTCATCGACTTAAACAATAGCGGGATAGAGAGAGGAGTCAATTGCAAAACAGTCAGGTTCCGTTCTGGCTTGTACATACATTAGGTATATACTTTTTATATATATCTGTCGCTATGTGTAGTGTTTATATACATATATAGCAGGGCACCCACGCCATTATACAAGTCTTGAAACCCTGCAGTTCATTGACCGTACACCTGCTTCCAGGATGAACGCTGACGGCAAACCACCTGTACAAACACCTTTCGTTATCATTCTCGTATCCAATGGAACTTCTAGTGTCAAAGTGTTGCAAGGTCCGTTCCACACCAACGACTCTCTCTACGTTTTGCCTTTAGTCCATTGGTGAATGCACTTTGACAACATCAACAACAACCGAAACACAACAAAAAAAAGCGACACCAACATGTATATACCACAAGTATGCCAGTCAGACACCTGGGTCTGTAAACAGTTTTCACATTAATTAATTTACTGATGCAGAAAGCCGCTTAGGGACATTCGCTCTGATAGAGCATCCTTCTGATAATCAATTTTGATCGAGACAAAAATACTACACGTTATGATGTTGCACATACTATAACACCGCTAATTGTCCCAGTTTGAGTATTAAGGAAACTTGTTCTATATGATTGTTGAAGAGAAAAAACAGGCATTGTATAGGTTGAGAATATGTTATTTCCGCATATCTAATCGTGTCATTGAAAATTTCAAAACTATTACATTATGTAGTAGTAGAATGCACAAAGTATAAGTAAAGGTTACCTCTTTTTTCGTATTTATAGTTTCCATATAGTTGCAATGATTAGCATGGGTGCAGCCGTGAAGGTTATTTAAAGCAGAGACAATCTATGCGCTCGTTTGGTATTGATTATTATCTAACTGCAGCCCACGTGGCTGCAATAAACAATGGCATTTGTCGGTCTGCCCTAATCATTTCGTTTATTTATTGTTTTTTTTTATTTTTATTTTTTGTTAAATTAGAATCCATTTGTTTATACATTTGACATTCAGAAATTGCATGCAGGCAAATTATTCTGATTATTATTTGTCGCATAGTGTAATGATGATTCATTTAAACTGTAAACAGATATTAAATCGAGGTTGGTCAGTTTATTTTGCTTTCATTCTCCTTTTGTTGTTGCTACTGCTTTCTAGAAATTTATCTATGCAATAACCTTTAATATTAATAAATAAGCCAACTTTGTTATAATCCAAAACGTTTTATATTTAGATGCGACACGAGTCCTAATTTATATCTTATGATTATAGAATATCCTTTAAAATTCAATTATGTAATGCTTGAATGACTAACGGTGCTAACCCAGACACTTTATTAGTCATGAAAAATAAACAGAATTTAGAAAGTGCATAATATGAAGGTTTTTTTAATTGATGTTTTGTTGTTTTTTATTTTTAATTTGAAATTATCTTGTTTATAGATGCTGTCGGTTGTGAGCGCCGGCGCCGCGGCGGGGGTGGGCGGCATGGACCGTCTGCGTGGCGGAAGAGCGGCCAGAGAACTAGCAGCGACCAGAGACCGCCAAGTGAGACTGCACGCTGTACATACTGATATAGCTATCAACCTGCCACCCAGTATAGAAATGCCAGATGGTGAAGAACATCCCTTTACTAGTTCCAGGCTGCATCTCAGAGACCCTGAACAAGTACTTTATTGTAATTACACACCAAATTCCTATAATATAATATTTGATTATTGTAGGAATCCGAGATCCACCAAAAGTGTATTAGACCACCACCAAATCGAACTGTATTAGAATCGGAATCACCACCACCATATCGATCGAGTTCGGCGGGATTATTAAGTTCGATGAATAGTAGCAGTAATAGTAGTTGTAGCTCATCTAGTAGTTATGGAATTGGTGGCAGTGGCGGTGGTGGTGGTGGTGGCGGCGGTGGTGGCGGTTGTAATAGCGATTGGTCGGGTGGTAGCGCGCCACTGGTCGTGCGTTGCCACTCAATGTCATCATCATCATCCTCAACATCAAAACGACCAGAAGCTGGAAGCAGCGGACAAAAGACTGATTTTTTACAAAGGACTGTTAAAATATTGACAGGGGGCGGCAAAAGGACCGTTGGAACAAGTAATAATGGCGGTATTGGTAGTAGTCATCATCATCATCATCAGCATCAGCATCATAATCACCCACATCAACCACAACAGCAACAAGAACAATCTTTACCTGTGGTCATTGTGCCGACGAGGCCTAGACGGACCTCCTCTAATGACCAATCCAATAGTTATAGTAATAGTTCCACGGGCCGTCCTAAGCCTAGTGTCTGACCTCACGTTACGACCTCTAGGTGATTATGTGAATTTATAGCTTAAAAAAAGAATTATATAATTAATAAATAATAATTGAAAATCGATTCCATGTATAAGCAAAACTCATTATTATTTAAATTATAATTATATGTTATTGATTTTATCAACGAACAAACGTTTAGTAATTTCTACACAAAATAAATAAATAAATAAATAAATGGAAGAGAGAGAGAGAGAACGAAAGAGAGAGAGAGAGCGTAGGCGAGAGTGTGGACAATGAACGAGAAGAAGCACGTGAACGAGTAGTAATTCGGACTTATATGTGATTGTTTTCATGGGTGTAAAACGAGAACAAGCACAATTATAGGAATTTAAGTCTTAAACAAAACAAAAAAATTAAAAAAAAATATATCCCTTCTACCAATTGTATTTAAAATCATATTTATAATGTTGGAATATCGATGAAGTTAGCAGAAATTTCTATTATAGCCAAGTATTGTCAGATTTGTGAGAACTACTTATGTACTATGTACATGATCGTCTTATTTCTTATATATCGATGATAGATTAAAAAAAACACGAATATTTGGCTTTTTTGATGAATTAACTATAGAGAAATGGAAGAATAAAAATAAAACCGACTTCTACAAGATATTTCAACTGATAAAAATAATAATAATAAATTGATTAAACAAAAAAAAAAGAATAGTAGAACATTGTTCTGTTTTTAAATATTGTTTATTAATAAAAGAGCCAACAAATTTGGGATATCGAACTGCAAAATGAATGACTATTATTATTATTATTATTAACATTATTATTAATTATAATTATTCCAACTATAGTTTCCGTTATGCTAAAGTGTTCATTAGAATCAACCGTCGTCGATATAGTTCCAATTGCATTATCAAAACTAAAAACTAAAAAAATTTGTATATTTAATCATCACTAATGTAATTGATTTGTACAATCTCAAAGTGAATAGTAAAACGGGGCGCACTATAATCACTCGTTAACATTTGCATTAACAACCAGAACAGCTTTCGAGATTGTACATCTACAATTAACGGTTTATAGCAAAAAAAAAGATGTTAATGTTTTTGTATAATAATTTGATAGGCAAAAGTACACCGTGTGTAATATAGTGGAACATAAGCATATGTGATGATGTAAGGGAGAAAGAGAGAGGGTGCTTGGGAACACATATGTGCATATAACTTTATCAAGTCAGTTTATTTTTATTTTGTTGTTTAAAATTATTTAGAATTTGCAATGCAACAAAACGTATTGTCTTCATTATGGGTGCAATTTTTATTTTATTGTCTCCTAATACACAGAACAACTGAACGAACTCTCCCAGTAATTTTATTTGAATTTGTATAGGTATATAATTGAATAAATTTATTTTGTTTACAAATTCATTTCATTGTGCCCAATTATTTTACTGTATTTATCGATTCATTATTTTACAATAATTTTATAAAATAGTAGCATGTGTACACATAAAGCCTGCTTTAATTCCATTCCATTTTTATTAATTAAAACTACTTCAATTGCGTATTATTATCATTATAATTATTACTATTATTATTTTTTCAGTTCTGTATAAATAATTATTTAAACAATTTTTTATACACGCATTATTAATTGTGTATAACTGATTTTTGTTATCAAGTGTCTCAATATACGTATTTTTTGTTATTATCACTTATTATTAATTATCATTATTATTATTATTATTAATTATTTAGGCTGATGCATGTAAGTTAATATCTAATTTATATTATTATTATTATGTAATTATTTAAATTAATTGTTTTGTTTTTTTTAAGTAAAATTTTTGAAAAAGAAATCGAGAAAAAGACTTGTATTTTATATTATAATTGAAAAGTTTATTGCATGTATGACGCCCAAGCTTTTTTCTAAAAAACAATAAAATAAAAGTGAAAAAATAAGTCTTCATAACAACAAGAAAATGTGATTATATAATTAATTAAATTTTATTATTATTATTATTCTTATTATTACTATTATTATTATGATTATTATTATAATTATTATAAAATAAAATTGAATAACAAATTAATGAAAACGTTTTTTGTATTAGTGAATTATAAAACTGGACAAAAAAAAGTAATGATTATTAAATACGAAAAATTTGTATATGTTTTGTTCCGTTTTTTCTCTTCTAAGAAGAATTATATTGTTTAGAGGGACAATTGTGTATTGTGATTTAAAAGTAAACATCATTCATAAAAGTAAATAAATCACTTTCATTAAAAAAGAAACGAAGGATTTTTATCTTCAGAGCCTTTTTATTTATTTTTTGTTTATTTTATTGGAGCTGACGTTATCTGTGGCACTTCCTGTAACTGAAACAATTGGAATTTTTCGACAAATTGATACTTGCCATTTCCGTTACAGTAATTGTGTACAGTCGCAGCTAGTTTGCCAGTTTAAAAAAAATGAAACTAAGCTTGGATTAAAGTCGTACATACTTATTGATTTGATGCTCCTTGTAGACTTCGTTTTAAGAATAATTTTAATTTTCACAGAGGAGATGTGGTGATTGTGCAATGGAAAAATCTTCGGAAGATGTTTTTCCGTAGAGCCATAATTAATTATAAGTATAATTCAATTGCTGCAGTGATGAAACAAACAGAATTTTGAAGTGCTTTAGTGGAGAAAATGAAAAGTTTTGGGCAGGTTATCTTGAGAAAAGCAAATTCCGCAGATCTACGCCTAGATGGAGAGGCACCAATACTCTTTTACAATAGTTCGTAAAACATACATTTCCACTGGACTTTACTTACAATTAGAATCGGTTCAAGCAGAAGCTTATTAAAATTCTATACTAAACAATTATTTTGAACGTTGTAAAGCAACCGCATTGCCTCGTTTTACGTTTACTATAAGCTTAACAAAACCTTCAGTTATATTAGATAATTCCTGCTTATTTAGAGACATTTAGACAATAATGTCAGAGCAGTATTTGAATTAATTCTAATGATTTATGGTGGGCGCTAAAAGAGGAATGTTTGACACATTTCCAGTCTTTTGCCAAAAGTGTAAATTCCCAATAAGATATATAAAAAAATAGCAAACCAGATATTGTCATTGGCAGAAAGATGCTAATAGAATTTTTTAAACAGGAAACACTGCCGGATCAAGGTTGGTTGCATCTCTGAGCGCGGTGTAAAGCAAATGCAATGGAAATTATTCAAAAAAAAATGTATCTAACCTCATTTATTACTAAAAGTAAAGGAAAGGATGGCACTATCAAAGATTCATCCTAATATAAAAATACTGCTAAAACATAATTTTGCGGGCCATTACTTAGAAGAGGACACCATGGGTAAAAATGTGATACCTACTGATAAGAAATTGTATGTGCAAAGATTGCATACTCTGTTTTTAGAAAACATTTCGAGCTTACTAGGAGTCTTGTTCGCCAACGAGAAACTGAAAGTATTTTTCAGTAGTCACAGAACTCGTTCAGTTAAAACCTCTTTGATAATTGTTTTCGATTCAGTTGTTTTTCTTTAAAAAAGTAAAGCTCTTGAGAAATTGAGAGAACTGAATGTTATAATTCCTTGTTAAATGCATTTTCATTTTTGATTTTACAACATCAATTTATAGAACTTTTCTGGGTAGGTACCCTGTGTGAGCTTTTCGGTCTTTTATAATTCCCAAAGTCAGGGGCGAATGTAAACTTTTGGGCGCTTGAGGGAAAAATTGAGAAAATCTACAAACTAGTATAACTGAAGACTAGTTGACTATATATGGAGGACTCTTTGGAACGGAAACCTGAGGCTTAAATCTCATTAGTCTCAAGGTTCTGCTCAAGGTTACGGAGTTCTTTTGTCTTAATTTTTTACTATAACAATCGAAAAACTACGAAACTAGAGAAACTCATTAATTTTCTATTTTGCTCTCGAAAACTTTAATCGTAAACAGGTTGAAGACTAATGGTATTTTCTATTGAAGACTTTGCAGAAACAAATTTCGCTTTTTGACAAAAAGTAGGTAACACTTATTGTAGCAGTGTACAGCAGTGACTATTATTGTGCTGAATAACAAAACTAAAAATGCTTTCTAAATAACAATAAGTTGATTGTATTGTAACTCATTTGTATGATAAGAAGTTTTATGCATACGAAAGTTGGCCATCCCTAGTATAGACGTTTATTTCTTTTACAAAAGGACTTTGGCGTATATTTGAGGAGCAGCTTATATTACGAGTAACTTGAAAAGCCATACTGGGGCTTATTGTCCGTTTAGGTCTTATTTTCTGGGAAACACGGTATGATATTGTTAAATTCTTTGCAAAAAGCACAAATTGGGCGCTTTTGTAAACGTATCACATTTGCATCTGGCTTCTAAACTTCGAATGTTACATCATTAATTGTCTTAGTTACTATTCATCACTTTATTTAATGTAAATAATAGGTAAAACACTACGTGTATTATTGAACTTCATAAAGAAGAAACAAAGATCAGATTCCAGTTAATTTCTTAATGCCTATTGTTCTATTCTAATATACACAACCTTTATCCGTTTACATAGATAATTTAAATATTTTATACACACAATTTGTTTACGTATTGACTTTTAAAAAAAAGGCACCTTTGGACCTGATTATAATAGATTTGTAAATGACTTCACTCACTAACAATAGTTAATTAAAAGAGTAGTGTTTGAAATGCTGTGGGTAGTGGTGCGAAATTGAAAATTATAAGTGGTAAAACAGATTAAAACTAATAATCCTCAATTGTGGTCTTATCTAAATTGTAATTAAAAGTTGCAGAAAATAGTCAGACAGACCGACAGACAGACAGGCTGAATTTTTGTGGGTAATGCTTGAATCTATTTTGAACGAAATCAGCGGAAAAAAAATGAGCTGTTTAATCCATTATTTCGGGCTATAAAATTTTTATAAATAAAGCACATCATTCTATTAATATAACTCGGTTTTATCGTGTTGTTGTAGACGATCAGTGAAGGACTTTACTTCAACATTCTTCATATCGATCGCTATGCCAGTTTTAGTTGATCGTTCGCAAAGTCTTCATTGACCATTGTAGCGGAAAACAATGAGTGAATAGAATTAGCAAGCTCAAGTTTTTTGTTCTTGAGCGCTTTCTCTGCTAATATTTCAAATATTTTCAAGAAACATCTGTAGCAAGGTCTCTTCGTTGAAAAAGAAGAGAGAGTTGAGCGAAATACGGCACCTGTTTTTTCGCCGTAACGTCACGGCGTTACGGTAACAGTTCAACTGGTCCACTGATTGTCTACGTTCGGAGTAGTTCGGACACTATTTGTAAAGAAAAACGTTTCACAAGAAAGATAGACTATGCAAGTACAACAGCTGTGGCCAATACGCTCTATGCGAATTTGTCAGGAGACTAGATATTGCCTTGCTCCATCTTGGAGCTAATATCCGCCCATTACTAATAAATAAAAAAGAAATATCAATTTTCCCTTTACAGTGATAGTATAGAACCAAATTAATTAGGGCTTCACACGGAGCGAGACTTTTCCAGTCTCGTCTAGGTCTCGTCTCAAAAAAGTGAGACAAGACGAGACGAAATAGTTTTGAAAATATTTTAGGTGAAACCCAGACCACATATGGAGAGATTCGGGAGTCTCGTTTCTGGTCTCGTTGTACTTTTGTTGATAAAATTTTTACTAGACACATAAAATCGTTAGAGTATATTTTCTGAATCAGGGAACACGGTAGGCGTAAAGGCGTGAATTGCAAAAATTATATTACTTTAATGTATGGAATGTCTTAGAATTAAATTCTTATAATAACGATACAAAACAAGACGAGACGAGACTGAAACGAGACCTATTTTTTTCAAAATTAACGGGACCGAGACGAGATTTTTGAAACTCTCGCCCTATCTCGTCTCGTGTGAAGCCCTAAAACTAATCATTTTGTTTCTATTAGGAATCCAGGTACATTTTGGGTTATATTTTTTTCATTTTGTAACCAGACACAATTAGTACAAAAGTTGATACATTTAAATTGAAATATTTAAATATTATAAAAAAAATAGCAAGTTAACTACAAATTGATGTTTTAATTATGCACATTATTATTATGCAAATTATGCACAAAGATGCATATTGATACACTAAAGTAAAGAGACAATGGCTATCCATAGACAATATGTTCTAGCCATTTCTTTTGTCACATTGATTGATAAAGAGGAATTTTGGAGCATTTCGGTAAAGCAATAGTCCTCTTTAGATATCAAACTATCAAGGCGCTTAAAACGATCTCAGGAGGCACTAACAGGCTCTTTTGAAGGTGTTCTCGAAGCATCTCTGAATGTCAAGCGAAACATTTCAGATCTTCTGGAGTAGCCTGGCTAAAGACTGGAGCTGATTGAAGCCATGAAAAAGATACATTTTTGACGTTATGTGATCGATTGTGTTCGAAGTTCTTTGTATTATACTTCAATTACTCTGGTTTTGGCGAGGTCGAGGCGAATCCGCCAACGTGTGCCCACTTGAACAAAACCGTTTCTAGCTTTGAAAGCATGAAAAATTATACTAATTGAAGCGTTACTTTGTGTGTTAAACTTTTCAAACATCCCACATATACGGACACGGATGAAGGGTAATGTCGTGATAATAAATAAATTCAATCAATTCTCGTGATTAATTTCGACATGTATTGTCACTATTAATTTGCCTCTCAATATCACCACCCTCAAAAAGTGTTGAATTACTTTTATAAAAGTAATTCAACACTATACAAAAAACAATTCCTCTATGTAGCAGAGTGCTGTATAAATTTTCCAAATGTTTGCCATATTTTAATAATGTTTTTTTCTTCATATTTACAGATCAAATTTTGAAAATTTTATAAAATACTTTGTTGTTATAAAGGAAAGAATTTCTCTGTAATTTATTATAGACAAAGTGTTATATTTATGACAGAATGAGGACTGTTGTGATAATCTGTGAGGGCGCTACACAAGAGAAAAATTATACCAAATCTGATTGAGTAATGCTTTGTTGAATTTGTGTTGCAACGTTTTTAAGGAAATACTGAAAGGTGTGTCCTTTGTTGATAATTACCAGCCGTATGAATAATATAGAAACCGATTTTTTTTCTCTACAATAATTGAAGATTTGCATAACAAATATTTAATGTACTTTTCCGGTTTCTTTGTTTCTTAAAACTTTTATAAACAATTCATTTTATTAGAAGATACTAGTAACATTTAAACAGACCTATCATAAACCACCCAAACTGATTTAAAAATATCTATAACAAAGTCTATCTCTCTCTAGATTTAAATTTACAACTTTAAACAATTTCATGGGAATTAATTTTCAATTTGTTAGATTATCAACAAATACATTAAAACGTAGAGACTCTTATTCATAGTTATTCAGCACGAGCCAAAATTTATAATCAGTTTCAGGACAAATTATTGAGAATCGAAGGAGAAGGGAGTATAGTTTTTTCTCTCTTTTGTCTAATAGTAGCGTCCACAAGCCACGCCTCCATTCGGTCAAAGCTACATGAAACGACTCAAACACCTACAGAATTATTGTTTTCTACAATGAATTATCTTAGCAACAAATGTTAATTAAAACGTTGTTTCCTTGTTAGGTAATTAATAAATAATTCTTCAATATGATCTATCAATAAACAATTATAAATAGATATTAAAATAAAGAATCAATTATGGAGTTTCTAATTATACAATTAACTTTTATGGATTCTGTACTTGATTTTACATGAAAGTCGCAATCTTACAGGTAACATTGATTAGAATGATCTTTACATAACAGGATAATGGTAATTAAAATTTTTATTAATAGGAAAGATAAAAATGGTCGTATCATTATGAATTAATAATAATACGTTCTGTTTCGACTTCAAGGTACACATTTATGTCGGAAAATCCATATTTTATTTTTATTTGTTTGTACAGCAACCGATTCTAAAAAAAAACAACATAAAAAATAAATAGTAAAAGTATTTTTGCAACTCAGCGATTTTCCACAGAATTTCGCTACTACAGACGTTACGGTAGATTTAGCGTAAATTGAATATCGTCTGAAAATTGCTTTTGAATTTATCCCGGATCGGCAACGTGTGTATAATGAGGCAGTCGAAGGACTTGACCGCCCAAAGAATTTTTCTAATAATACCCTTAGACTGGGGCAATCAAAGCGTGAATTATAAAATGATAATAATGTATCTGTTAAAATTGCCTATCGCTTAGGCCTCAAGCCGGTCCTGCTTTTAGGTCGACATAATTCCAGATTTGGCAAACGAAGAGTATAGTTCCCTCGCCAGGCTGAGGCCAGAGTTGACACAGATATTTATGAAATAATAAGCGTTGTAACTGACCTGTAATGCATAGGCATCCGTAAAGGATATCAGTTAACAATACGGACCCCACATAAAAGGCGCCATTGCATATTTTGATTGGCAATGAGGAAATATTTTAAGTCTTGTGATAATTTATTTTTACCGTGTTCATCGGGAGATGTTTGTCTGTGTTAGTTTTATAAAATGCTATCTACATGAAACCATCTGTACGCCTCTGAACTGAGGGTGGTTCTTTTACGGCAACAACTCTATTGCGCAAGAAATTTTTGTAGCCAACATTTTTTTAAGTATATGAAGCTTGCGAAAATTAATCTTGGTCGAACGTTGACCCACAATGATAAATTGTAGAACTAGACAGTGTATTTTTTACTCGCATCTCAACTTAAAGTATTGCTTTTTCAAAAGTCCAAGACTAATTTAAGGCAATGTTACAGTTTATATTCAGCTAATAAACGGGGGCGAACTGGCTATCGTCCAGTCGGTTATTGCTCTTTTGGTATGCTTTATTCAGTGCAGAGAAGCTGGGCCTCGATCACGTTGCAACGGCTCTATCAAAAAGTGCGTCTATTTGTCGCAACAAAAATGATCTCGGCTGGCCTGATAGCTTGGTTAACAGTAAACGTTACAGTACCACAGAAACTTCCTTATTAAAGGTACGCTAAGCCTAAACCTGTAAAGGACAATGTATTTACATATGTTTTAACCAGCTACACAGTTTCAAAATTGATCTAAAATTAGTTGGCAAATTGGCTATTAAAGGTCGTTGGTTTCCGGCTTAAAAGAGATAGACAAGTAAATATCCATAAGAAGAATAGCCTCCTTTATCGACTGTTCTGAACATAAACTCAATTTTTACAGAGTAACAAAACTTTACTACTTTTTGGGATATTTTTGCACTGTAGAAGCGGTAGCAATGTAGTTTTATAATGCTCCTGGTTCACGTTCTAGTTCGGTTAATTTATAGTGAAAATATTTTTGGCAACTATAAAGAGCAAATGGGGTCACACATAGGGCTTCCGTACACAGATTTTTTATACAAAGCCTAAAAATAACACAAAAACTTTGACTATCAAAATTCCAATTAACGGAAATCTGTGGTATTTTTTCACGACTCCTAGGACGATGACTTTATACAAACGGATCCCTTCTAGTGGGCAACGTTCTAGTTACGCCAATTTATAGTCAAAACATTTTTGGCAACTAAAGTCAAACAGCTAAGGTCGCACAGAGGGCTTCCGTTATTGACTGTTATTTTTTTTCCACTCGACTATAAAACCCAAAAATAACAACAAGGAACTGAAAATATTCAGCAATCAGAAATTCCAATATACCTATTTAATTGTGCGATTAGTGGACGATTAAATAATTTTTCGATTAAAATCGAATATTCAATTAAATCGCGATATTTCCAGCCTGTTACCAATACGAACCTAATTTTAAAATTTTGTTTGATGTTTTATGACAGCAATATTTTATATTTCAAACAAATTTTCTGATGATATGTACCAGAAACATTGGCGTTTATATAATAAATCTCCGATAGAATTTTTTTTTTATATAAAAGTATAATGCAATTGACCAAATTTGGATGTGCACCATTTTTGGATCATAATATGGAAATTTTTCAAAATTAATGAATTTCCTTCGACAATCATTGGAATGATTCGCATTAAATATCGAAAATAAATGGAAATTTTCATATTGTATCTTTTATATTTTCTAATATACACACGCATGCGTTCGTTTTTCGTCTAAAGTTCCACGTTTTGAACCAAGTTCGCACTCCTACACAAGGCTGTGCTTCGCGGATGCATTTTTATTTGACATTGCGCGCTGTCGACGGAGATACGGAATTTTTTCTACAATTTTATTTATTTGTTTTTTGGTATAAAGTCAAGGAAGAATTGTACAGAAAAACACTAAATTTTTTAATCATTTGTGTGAATTGCGTGAGTGTTTCCAGGAGAATATGTACAACAGAAATCGAAGAGAATTGCATAATACATGGTGACTAAGGTAAAATTGAATATCCTTATTAAAATATCATTAAAGATATTTATATTTATTAGCAGACATCATGTTTACTTTGTTGCCAGTTTAATTGCGGCTATTTCTAATTTATTTCTTTGTTGTGTGGTTGACGCGAAAAAGTGTTGATTTTCCACTCGTAATTGTTCAACAATAATAACAAAAAAAAATATATTGATAAGCAACGATTTTCGTATATAATTATCGAGTATTAATAATTATAAATAATGCAAACATTGTAAAATCGGTAAACAAATAACGCGTCAACTAGAAAATCTGAAAGACTTGCCGGTAAAGCTCAAATTTCGATTTATTTTATTGTGGCATTATCAGAATTGAGGATAATTAAAAAAAACCACATCAGCTTCCGCCTAAAAACCGGAAATAATCATAATTCTAGATTGTTTGAAAGTTCTATCGTTATATTTACGTTTGTACTAAATTTATAATGTGCAAAGTTTCAATTTTTTTTTGCTCTCGCTGTGAATACGTTCGCTTTTTTTCCCAGCACATTTTTTGTGTGATTTCAAATGTGGTTCACTGACGCATGTAAATTTTATTAAATGTTATTTTTAATTTATGAATCAATTATAATGAAACAACTGTAAGTGAGTTTAGAAAAATTTTAATTACATCAAATTCCGTAATAATAGCGAAAATTTTCTCCACTGAAAAATCTACCTGAAATCAATTTGTTGAACTGCCTTGACTGCAACTTCAATATCGTATAGATTCCAAATAGTGCATCTGTTATCTATTTTCAGGAATTGTAAATCCTTCAACAAGGCAATAAGTAGTTATTTTAATATTTTCCACAATAGTCGCATTATTGGACATTTCTGTAGATTAGTGATGACAAGATTTATGGATCCTTTGACTATTGCAAAAATAAATTCAGCCAATTCTCTCCGGTTACATCATATTGGCAATTTTTATATTTTGCAAATCTATCTTTAAATTAAAACCGATCATTTTTTCCCCTTGATTTCAAAGTTTATACTGTTATGTATACAGTTCAAAATAGATTCTTTGATAAACAAATTATAAATTGCAACGGTTCTTGACTGAATACCACAGTTCTCTTCAAAAATTCTCGATTTATTGAAACTGTTGTAAATATGTCAATACTGCAATAAACTTGAAACAATGCTATTTATTTAATTGAACATTGTTTGATAACAAGCGAAATTGTTGGAAATTCCACAAAATCGTTGGATTATTCCATTGACGATCGAATTACCTGCCATAAACGTGCATAATCTATTCGCCGATACTGTATATTATTTAATGATAACAGAAAGGGAGTCGTTTTCATTTGCATTTCGATCTCTATCACTATTTTCATAATAGATGAGTAAATATTTATTGTTTTCCTACAGCCTGACATCACTATCATAAATACTATCGGTATAATTGTAATTTTACGGTATGTTACAGCTCGAATAAAGTAATTATTTATCTTAAAGATAGGCAGGAAAACAATGGTGTGGCTTATCAGTTTTTTAACGGGTATTAAAATAAAACATATGCGTATTATCTATCAGTATGAGTGTGTTTCCATATATACATATATATTCATAAAAATAATCAGACCACAGTTGATTTGTCTAAATTTACTATTTTAATGTAATTCACTCCCATTTCACAAGAATCTTCTAAATCAACACACAAGCTAAATGAAGCATCATCTAAAGTACTAATTCGTGTTAAACAAACCTAAGAAATAGAAAAAAAAAATGTAAGTAATTAACACGCGTTTATTATTGTTTTCAACAATAAAGTTAAAACAAAATAAAGTATCGGCTTGTGAGAGACGTGTGTAGCATTATTTGAAAAAGAGTTTCAAAATTAAAAATATCTACCTATTATAAAGATGACTATACAGTGTTGAGTGTAGTGTTCTAAAAATATGACCTATATGTGTAACTTTGTTGAAATATAAACCAGAAACGGATTGAGAGTACAGAGCGATTTTCCAGTAAATTTGAACCAATCAATTCGACAACTCGATTTTCAAATTAATTTCGCGAAAAAGCAGTAGATTGACGTGTAAAAAAATTATGAAGAATAAAATGATTCGTGACGTTTGTATTAAGTACAGCTTTATTTGTCTATGTGCACATTTTATTAGCCAGTTTTGCATAAATGCTTACTAATTATCATACGGTAGTAATACATTAGATTTATCAACCGAAGATTTTGCATTCAATTATTTAACCTTCATTTATTCCTTTTATCGATTTTTTCCCTCTATTTTTGTACGATCAACAGCATTTAATTGTTTAATAAAAGTGACTCTTCAAGGCCATTAAGACTTTATTATTATTATATAATGTTATCATTATTGTTTGCGACAATAGTATTACAACTTTTGTTATAGGTTAATTGCACAAGGCATGTGTAACTGAAGGATAAGTTGTGGAAGTACAGTTTCCTTAACACCGTTCACTTGAGTTGGAGCTTTCTTTGTCAGAATATGCTAATCGTTAGGTTCGTTAATCGACTGGATTAAAGTGGTGAGTAATGTTCATCTATGACTAATGTTCACATACTTCTTTTAACAAAAAAAAAAATACAGAATCAGCTTCGCTTAGCGACTCAAATTGAAGCTATCACATTCACTCTCCGGCACTTGGCGTTTTTAAGACTTGTAAAAAGTTGAATGGAGTTTCCAAAGTAACGAGTTTCATTACGTAGCTTCAGGAAGTAGCTATCCGGCATCGGTGCTAAACTGTAGGGTTAGTGCAGTGTGTTCTAATTGTAAATATTTTGAATTTTTCCGCTTCGAATTGATGTAAATTACTAGCGCTGATCAAATCTTTGCCCAAGAGCTTCTCTTATTAAAGGTCTATTTCGGGATTTCTTGTGTACAAAAAGAGCCACGGCCGAAAAATTCGTGTGTTTAACCAAGAGACGTGAAATAATTAAATAAAATTGCCTTGTAGTTTGATAAACGAGAACGGTTGGAGAAAAAAATGTTGTTTTGTTGGATAGAAAAGCTTTTGGGCGGAGTACACTATATTTTTTATCATCTCCTGGAATCTGCTATTTTTTGTTCCGTTTGAAGAAAATCTATTTGTGGGAGACCTAAAAAAAGAGGAGTTGCCAATAAAAATAAAAAATTTAATAAGCTAAACAATTAAAATAGACAGGGAGAGGTAACAATATCAATTGTCTAATGAGTCTAATGTGTTTTTTATATTTAAAATGATTTAAAGTGAGTATGTATAGTATCAGGCTAGTTATAGTGCACTGACTTAAAAGTCGCTAAATTACTTTATTGCTACCAAATGTAAAAGTATAATTTACAACTCTTACCAGATGTTTCGAAAGATGTTTTGATCGGTTCTTTAAAGTAGCTAGATGTGTTGGCCATATCTGGTAAGAATAGGAAAGTATTCAGAATGTATTCCATAAGTCTATAATTATGATGAAATCTTCTATAAACGTGTTTTATATTGAAAAACGGCTTTAATGTTGTTCGTTTAAAGTTCCTCTCCGAAAAGCTCAGTCATGTGGCATCTATTAAATGATGATGTCCAAATGTATTAACACAACAACAGGCTATCGTTGAGTACCGAAAACTTTTAGCAGGTCAAAATCACAAAAAATATTTTACAAAAATGATAACAGAACAAAGCACGTTATAATCTCAGCCTTTAATAACCGCGTTATTATGGTTTTGTAATGATATTAACGAACACCTGAGATACACTTACGCGTCATGCGTCACATGAAAATCACATTTTATATTTTGGCGTTTCGGCGCGAATTACAAATGAAACATTATTGCAGATTTTCAACAAAAAAAAAAAATATTTACGCACAATTATTCCTTACACTCAGTCCAAAAACTATAATATAAATTGCTCAGATGGTAATTTGTACACGTATATCAACTTTCCTATTGGCAGCAATAAAATAGGTAAATCGGCCCTTTTGTTAAAATCTATCATAAAATTTAGTAACTTATAAGACAGTCCACTAAGATTATTGTCACCCGATAGATAAGGTGATTTGTAGTCGTTAAGAAAACAAATTTAAAATTTTTTACTACAAAAAGTTTTTGTAACGTATTCTAACAGTACGTTCATGTCAGAGATATCCCACTTCGATACCTCGCTACCTCGCTGTTTCAAATGGATGTTAGGTGTTCATATCGATTCACCCACGCAGTTGACATAGTGATATATTCTACCAATTATTTATCAATATTCCTAAGATGACGTCGATCGGCCAACCACAGATAAGCTTACATCGGTACATGGAAGTCGATCTCAATGTAAAACCATACTTTTTTGTTTTTCGCTAGGTATCCACATAGAATAGAATGGCTACGGACACTACCGTTCTAAAATGTAGGTTTGTTTTAGTATTTAGGGAAGCGAGGCAGTGAGGGAGTGTCAGACGTTACCCTCGGTAGAGCTTAGTTATTTTCGTATATTAATTGGGGATATTAATTGGTTTATTTCCAATATAACAAAAGGGTACTTACAATATTACAATTACCATCTTTATGGTCGGCATATTTATAACACTTTGCGTCAACTTATACTAGCACACTAAGTCCCTGATCATTGTTGGGGAGCTCCTTATAAAATCGATTAGTGGCACACTTATTCTTACACGTGAGCCCCACTAATATTAGTGTTGTAATTGTCTCGACCTACATACATGAACTAATTAAAGGTTCTGTATGATAAAGAGATGAATCTTCATAACAGTAGCAAGGTATCTCAGTGCGATATGTCTGACATGAACGTACCCTAAGTTTTCTTGTTTTTGTCTGATCCGTTGATGCTTAAATGTTTAAACTTTTGTCCGTAACAGATTTTCTCGATTATAAAAATCGTAATGTGTAGAATAGATACCTACATATTTTTTCCGGCTAGTCTTACCTCACATAATCCAGATTTCGCATTTTTTCCATGATGATTGGGTGCCAAGCATTTAAGTCACGGGCAGATTTTGATTGATGGGCCCGGAAGCTTAATACTAACGACTTTCTGTTCTTTTAGGAAAGATTTAAAAAAAAAACAACGTAATTGGCATAATTGAAGGGTACTTGACCGGGGGCCTAATTTTCACTAATTTTAACGTAAATCGCTCCTTTTTTCTACTTCATTCCTTCGACAAATGTATTGTGTAGCTGCTTCTTATGCACTGTTTTATGATCATTCCAATTTTTTTAATTAAATTTTCAAGAATTCCAAAATTTAACAAAATCTAAATAGAAATATATTTACAACACAGCTAATTGGAATTGGTTCAAATTTTGCCCTGTTTTATATAGGAAAATTAACTGAAATCCAACAACGTAGAACATTTGTAATAAAACACGATTCCAATGAGTTGGGTTGAATGAATTGAATAATTTTAGTAAAGTTCTAACTATGCCAACTAATTCAACACTATTTTTGCTTGATTAAAATTTGAAGAAACAACAGAATAATCCATTATTGAATTGTACTGGTAAAGTAATAGAATTGAACGATGGAAAGCACTCAACTACCGCTGCGTGTAAATCATGTTAATATCCGTATGGGGTTGAAACGTTTCCAGCTTTTAAATAGCTAGGAGTTGGACGATTTTTCCTCATTACACCAACTAGTCATAATCAGTTTTGCGTTACAATTGGGTCTTGTGATTTATCACAAAAAGAATAGTGAAGGGCACTCTAGTGAACGTGTCTTTTTCCGCTTTGCTGCCGCTGTTTTATAGTCGCCAGCAGAGAGGATGAGGCTAGTACACTAGTTGCAAGAACAACAATTTTCATGGAAAATTTCTATTTTAAATTGTCGACAAAGATACGAGAAAAAAACAAAGATTGAAGATTAAATAAATCGTAAGTAATACAACGCTTTTACTAAGTAAGCGTGTTCCCGTTTAAAATATCTCTTGTTAACACCATGTGTTTCCATTTCAGATAATTTTAGATCAAACTGTTTGATTTTATTTCTGATTGGTTTACATGAGTTATAAAATATTGCAATTGATACGCTTTTAAAATACCATTTAAATACAAATCTGTATTGGTTGTGTGTTTGAATTCGATAATTCGTTTGATGGAATTCACGTGTCCCTAAACGAAGAGGATTCGGGTATGATTATTCAAGCAAAGAAACAGATATGTCTTCCTTATTGACGTTGGTGTTGAAATCGTTGGTTTCCTCTCGCTTCTCCAATTAATTAATTCCAATAACGAGACAATTTCTTTGATGGCAACCGTATATTTTTAAAGATGTTACCTGTTTTTTTCCTCGCGACGTCAATCAAACGAACAAGACAAGTTGTACGACTAATTTAAAGGAAATCTGATAGTTTACAAGTAACGAATCAGAGTATTGTGTTTATTAATAGATACGTTCTCTCAACACTGACGAATACGCGCGTTTAATTATTGGGGAATAAAGAGAGTTGTAGTTTTAGTCTATTTCCAAATTAATCTGGAGATTTGCAGGAAGTACACGACACAAAGATACATAAAAATCGAAAGTTGGAGAGGAAGTAGACACCCAAAAGGTCAACGTCACGTTGAAATTCCAAATGAAACTGGTAAACATCGTTAATGGCTCATATGGCGAACTTTATGTTACTCAAGTGATGAGAACTTGCAACAAAAGGAACTCAAACCACTTCAAACAATATTCACGTATTTGTAAACACTTTGGATAAGAAGATTAATGAGCTGAGACCGCCGGTGTCACAAATTTCTATCTTTACTATCAGTGTAAATTTTACATGAACGATCGAATCAATGTGATTAACGATAAAGTTCGATTCCTGCAAAATCTGTGAAGGAGTTACGGAATGTTCTCTTCATGCCCTATTCGCTCTTCAGCTAGGTTGTGAAATGAAACGTTTCTCAAGATTTTTACCGGCGAATCACTAAACGTGTCCTAGCACCCGATCGCATGTGAAGAGCAAGTTATTCTTTCTCTACAGTGCTGGCATTTGATTTAAGCATAATAAGACAGTGTGCTCTTACATTCACTCACTACCGAGCTGCAATTCCTTCAGTTGTTTCAGGTGCGTCTACCTAAGACTCTACCGACTTTGTAGAGTAATGTTGGATAGCACCGATTATTTCTTTGAAACAGGATAAAGCTTTCTTATTACAGGTTGTTTCAAGTACTGCTTAAGTTCCGTCAACGCATTCCAGCACTGGTAAACACTTTCTGCGATGTAGATAGACTACTGCAATCTACCTAGACTACAGAGGAAGTCTTGAAATGCTTTCGATCTAATCCACAGGAACTGTTTTTTAGCATCTGCATGTTTCGTGGAGAATTTTTGATCAAGTAAAAAGATGGAGTAAATTTCAATGTAATTACAGTGTAGCTCGATTGCTTGCCACTAAAATGGCTAATGACTAGAAATGTGGATACGATAATCGAACAATAATATCTTTTACAAATAGAATGTTTCTATTTTTGCAATTACAATACCTTCCACAAATAATCAACGAAATGTATAATTTGTGTGTAACATGCTAAAACATAATTTTCTCTGTCTCAATGCCGCACAAAACGATACTTTTCTTGTTTATTTATTGTTAACTAGTTATAATTATGTATGTATGAGTTAATAGTATCCTTCAAACTATTGGAGAAGTAATTTCCACAATCTTTCATAATGAAGATTAAATTAACTCATACAAGTTTCTTGAATTTTCTAAACAAAACGCGTATGCTATTCGATCAAAGAAAATCGATAATTATTAATAATATCATCACGTTGTTTATTGTTATTGTTAAAGACGAGGGTGGTGTGGATTTTTCTCAAATGTGAATGAAGACATGTTCAAGATGCGATCTGCCGTCTAATTTCGGTTTCGGTTTGATGTGTGTTGGAAACAATCCAAGCTACTTAATCAAATATTCTCTTGTGACACTAAAAGCATACACCAGTATTTATGACATGTATTTCTCTCTGCGTTCCCAAACGATTATTACCTGTTTTCTTCACGTTTGCTTTATGAAAAATTTTGGCACAATTTCAATAAATCAAACAATCGGAGTTTTTGGATTTAATTGTAGTTTTTCATCGATAAATCATCATAAGCTTTAATAATAATTGTAATAAAAAGATTATGTGTAATTTTCAATAAAATCCCTCCATCCGGTTTTATTACATTTGGCATCGTTACTGAATACAGAAACAGTCTTGTTGGGAATTTTATAACATGTGTATATGAAACAGTTTTCGAAGGAGTAGATGTAGATATATAAAATTCTATAAATATGTTGTAGGTGTTAGTCGTATACACATAAAATCCGAATAATGTAGAACTCTAGTGAAATATTGCATTTTAGTTACAAATATGAATTATTCTTGAACAGAAAACATATGAATTTTAATTAAGTAAGCGACATAGTAAGATAGTGTTCCTTCAACAGACATTATGAAATATGAAGGCATGAATTTAATATATGTCGTATTAATAAATTGGTTGTTTTGTTCAGTAAAAATACTGCAACTAGTTCTGTTGTACCATATCATTGGATAATTAGAAGAGAATTTCAAAGATCTTGCTGTGTGATGTTTTTATAAGCATTGCAACGTTCAAAAATTCGGCCTTTGATGCGTTCTCTTTGTTTAGAAACGCCACATTTTAAAACTACACAAACGTCAATCATTGTCTGTTTGTTTGATTTTCTTCGTACTTATTTTGAAGTTGATTACCCCTATTTGTAAGCTATGCAGACATTCTTTTAACGGAAAATTTAGAGTGCCCAAATAAGCCATATTAGCTTAAGGCGGCCGAATAGATGTCCAATTAATCAATGTTCAGTACTATCTTCTCTACATCAAACCCATCTCATTATTTATTAGTACTAATCTACAAATTATGCCACCAAATGACAGGCAATTAAGTTTTAGACTGACATACAAATCTGCTCATTTAGATATTTCGGTGATACAAGATTGAAAATCGTGGAAATTAATTTTGAATTTCCTGGGTGTGATCGACTTGTTGTATATTTAAATTTAAATCGTTTATTTGTAAGCATTTTGTTGGATTAGTTTATTTGAAATGTATGCCAGTCAGTCATTTTTTTTACCGGTGATAATTTAGATTTTAGTAACAATCTTTTGGAATCGCCTCGTTTAATGGTTATAGGCAACCAATTATACACTTCTTTCTTTGTATGGATTGTAGCACGGAGTATAGATATCTATACTCCGTGGATTGTAGCTTCAGATGGAAGGATGGCGTTGAAATTGTCAATTATAGAAATCGTCATCGTCACGATGGGCCATAAAATGGGCAATAAAATTTGCCCCGCCCCCATTTTCCTAAGTCTCACATTTGGTGGTAGAATATACGTTTCAAATTCAAGCTTCGAACAATTTATTTTACAAAGCCGATATACGGTAAAATATTGGCATTCATGTACTTCTAACAACAGTACCAATGCTTGTTGTGCAGTAGTAAGATTCAACGATTATTTGAAGCACAGAAACCGTAGGTACGTACCGGAATCTGTAAAGTTTTACATAAAATGTTGTTATTCGAGCTTATATAAAACTAATAGAATTTTCTGGTAGTAAAACTAGTGGTGCAAAGGTCATGTTCTATTGGAAGTTGCAGTACACTTTTTATGTTCTATTGGTAAGTCCGTGCAATTTCTTTTGCCCTTAGGGCACATATTTGGACATGAGATCTAACAGGTGCATGGATGAGTGCAAAACAAAAGAAAATTGTAATTAACATACAAGACATACAAGCTAATGCAATTATTATTATATCGTCTTTTTTATGAGCGTCAAGTAATTGTGATGATGAAGAAGTGATACGTAGGGGAGGCTGCGGCCACAATTAACAAAAATTGCACTTTTGTTTGTACCTCCGAGATTATTCAACATTTAGCCTTATTTTTACGTCACATGATGCTTTAAATATGTTATTAATATAATTCAAATATAAAATAAATGATCTCTTAAATAGAAATTTTTTTCTCAAAAAAGTCATTTGTTAATTCTTACTCCGTATTAACAGCTCTGGGGTAAGTATTAACGTGATGTTATACCAACTAATATAAAAGAAAACAAATATATGAATGATATTATTTTTTATGAATGATAGTACAATAAATACAGACGTGTATGGAGCACATTTTCCCTTATGAACAAACAAGATAATAGATAATCAACGTTTTTTTGGTCACTTTTTCTTAACATTAATCAGTCTTATACGAGTAATCAGTTGTCGCTTCTATGCTAAAAATTAAACAAATGGGCAAACAATCATCATAGATGAGGTAGAAAATGACACATTTTGCCTTAACATCTAGCTAACCAGTCTTTGTAACAAGTATTTTCCTTAAACTTACACAACAAGGATAAAATGTATCTTTTTATAAAATCAACAAATATTTTTTAAAAATATCAACTATTAGGGACTATAAGTAATAAGCATAAAAAAATATATCTATTCATACTCATCATCTTGCGAATTACAATTCAGGCAAACGAAAGATGTGATACGACCTTTGATACACCCAGCTTGGGCCCAGTCTTTTCAAGAGATACATTGAATCCAATCACCACCTGATAAATCTTCATTATATGAGATACCGCAAACAATACAAATATTTTTTTCTTTACATTTTCTACTTTCTCGAATGCCTTGCTTTTACCTTTCCCTTGCCCTTTCATTTCTCTTTTTTATTATCTTTGTTCTGTTATTTTTCTGCCATTTTTCTCTTTCTCAGTTCTTTAATATGATCTTGCCCTTCCAAAGCATTTTTTTCTGATGTGTCGGTGAGAATGACAGATTTTTTTGGCCCTTTTACGATTAGATGGAGCTCGTGATAGAGCTTTCGGCAGAGGTGTTACATTTTCAACGGAGAAATCACTAGCATGTCTCTGCATGCCTGATGGTCACACACAGTCAGATACCTTGTTAATACTAACCCCCATATCTGGGCTAGGTATTAACACGTTAATACTAACCCCGGCGATTTGTTAATTTAAGTTCCAAAGGTACATTTTTAGTTTTAAATAACATAAAAAAATATTTGCTAAAAAGTTTTTTGAGCATAAATCAAAGAATTGTAAAGTTAAAAATGTTCGTTTCCTGCATAATAAAGTAGTCCTTTAAACAGCTCAGTCGTACGACTCGCACAACTGATCAATCCTGAGTCATGTGGCATGATCTAGGCGGCATTTTAAATCAGCTGCTGTAGGTTTAGTATGTATAGTTTTCGAGAACTTCGCTTGTTAATACTTACCTCTGTTAATTGTAGCCCCGGCCTCCCCCACGTATTGCAAAAGCTAAGCGCCCCAAAATAGAAAAAAATATGGAAAGTGTTGTTTACAAGCTTACGGATAATAAGGTTAGCCCATATACAGACTGTTTCAGCCAAATTATTGGAATATTCGAATGCAACCTTCAAGAAGGTAAACTAGGTCACGTAAGGACTAGTTTGAGTAAAAAAAAATACTAGGCTACTCTGTAAATTTGGAAAAACGGCATCACCTTTTTAAAATTTATAATGAAGTGGGCCAAAAAAAGACATGTCGTCAAAATAACATTAGACGACTGTATAGCAGGGGTGGGCACATACTAGGACAATGAGAGCCAGAGTCCGGTTTTTCGTATATCATAAAGAGCCACACAATAGTAACATAGTAACACTTAAATACAGAATTCGAATTTAATTTCAAATTAATATGGTTATATATCTTATAAGAATAACGGATTTAAATTTTCAATGAGAGCCGCACTTAGCTCAACAAAGAGCCGCATGCGGCTCCGAGAGCCGCATTTGCCCACCGTTGGTATAGTCCTATAAAATTTTTTCCTTAATTGCTAATGATTTGGTCAAAAATTAAAAAAAGAAAGGTTTGCTTTACCATAGAGGTGTTGAGAGACTACCGGTTTATGTACAATTGTATCAATCACAGTATGTTGATAGAAGACGATACTAATAACATGAAAATTTAAAAAACATCCATTGCTGGAACACCTCCAATTATGTCAGTGCTGCACTAGTTTAAGTAAAGTATTCAACCGTATGAAGTCGAATCTGTAGAGTTCTACCTGAAATTTTATTATTCGAGTTGTTGAATAAAATGTGAAAATGTTGCTGTATTGTCCTAGTTTCATAGCTTGTGCGTTACAGCGTCGTTACCAAAAAATGTCTCACGATAAGATAGATAAGACAGATAAGATAGATAAGCAACGTTAGGCACTCTAGAGATTAAATGTACAAATGCATCATACGCATGCTCAAATATTGAAAAACGTAGCTTATATTAATTGATAAAACTGACTTATAACTAAAGGGCGGATATCTGCTCCAAGTTGGAGCAAGGCAAATTCTAGTCTCCTGACAAATTCGTATAGAGCGTATCGGCAAAAGCTGTTGTATTTGTATATTCTATCTTTTCTTGTGAAACGTTTCTCTATACAAATAAAGTCCCAACTACCCCGAACATAGAGAAGCAGTGGACCAGTTGAACTGCTACCGTGACGTCGCTACGTTACGACGAAAAAACAGGTGTCTAGTTGTACCGTATTTCTATGAATTTCTGGTCACTCTCTCTCATTCTTTAAAAGATGGTTCGTCAGCGGGGTCAGCGGCAACAAGCTGATGTTTCTGCCATAGAAAATTTAAAAAAAAACAACAATTTTTGACAAAAATAAATAAAAAAAAACTTTAAAATTACGAACACATTTTTTTTGATTTGTTCTACGTGTATTTTCTTATAACTTTATGTAAATACATGCATTAAAATTAAACTACGCCAATGGTGCATTTCCAGCATTGTAATTCAAATCAAATGACCTTCAATCCGCCCTTTACTTATGGTAGTGGTAGATGGCTCACCTGAGACGGGTTTGAACTTCAACTCGGCCGTACGAAGTTCAAACCCTGACGGGGTGAACCATCTGGTATTGCTCTTTTTGTTCACCTTTTTAACTGTTCATCCTGTGTAGGTATTAATTCGTGTGGTAGTGGTAGTGCAAAGTTTTAATGCAAATTGGCCCAGGCTCTAGACGACCCTTTACATTAAAAAAGACTTTCAAGAAACAAAATTCGTACAAAAAGAGTAGCGGTCTTCCGGAAGATTGCCCGATACTCTTAAAGCCGGCCCACGCAACATTCTGAAATCGTCCAAAAATCGAGCTTGAAAGTGTTAAAACTTCCGAAACTTTATTATTTTAAATGTTCCATTTCTAGAGCGTTCTTGTTTTAGTGAAGTCGACCAATAAATCATGAATTCTCAACTGAGCAGTTGTTAATTCGAAACTTTAGCACTATTGTCCGGAAATTAGGGCTCGAATCATAAAGTGTGATTGGCAGTAAATAATAGTAATACAATTAGCTGACTGATTTTAGAGTTATGTCGTGACTTGAAGTGTTGGATAAGTATGTGATATACAATTTTTGAGCGTTACAGAGGCACCCAAATTTTTTAATCGCTTGCAGCATACAACACGACTGGCAGCACGATCTAGCCTCTGATAAACGATTCTGCATCAAGAATTTTGAGTATTCAGTATTTGGGAAATACTTATCCAGAAACAAGAACGATTAAGTACTAGACTGTGTCAAAAAAAATTTTTTTTGTTTTTTTTTTTGAATACATACATCTAAAAAGTTTCTTTAATAGATAAAAAAACATCTCCTAAAACTTGAGCTCGATATCTTAAAAATTGAGCTGGCGCATGGGCGGGGGTCCCCTTTCCTATTTAAAATACATTGAAAAAAAACTTTTTTAAAAATTTTCCATGTAAATCATCGAAAATTTTTTTTTTACAAATTTCCGTTTTCATTATCTTATAGGAAATTAAATTCTCTACAAAAAAGGTTCCTTCAATTTTTTGCTCAGCCTCATGGTAAAAAAGTTAAAACTATAAATTGTAAGTCTATGCGAACAAAGTCGCGGGTACAGCTAGTGCAATTTTTATTGTAGTTCTGCTTCTCTTTTTTGCAGTTCAGCGAATTTTATCAATCTTATCAAATCAGCTGCTTCTTTTTTTGCGAAGTCTTTCTTCTTCTTTTCGAACACGTTCTTTTTCTTTCTCTTTTTTCGTAATCTCTTGTTTTTCAATTGTAATTTATTTCTTAATACTGCTGCTTCTTTCTTTGATCCATTCTCGTCTTCTTTGGTTTTTTGAATTAATTGCTATTAAATACTGATCAGTACATATGGAATTTTCGTTGTATTAATTGCACGTTTTTTTTTTTGGAAGATAACACTCCTTGGGCAATGTAAGCCTTAAATGTTTTAAAGAATTTTTCAAATTCAAGGTCACGATTATTAGATAGAAAAGTTGGTGACAATTATCGCGACAGTAAATTAAAAGTGATAATTAATTAAAATTCAATACAGTCGAAGCTCTCATTTGCTGCTCAAAAGGAAATTGGAACTTCTCTGGGGTTCAGTAACTTACTCATTGATGAAAAAAGCCGACGTCAGAATTGTTTGCGAATGGTTTCAATGTCAATGTTATTATTACAACTCTTGACAAGATTTCATTCATAAAGAATTGTATTTATAATTGTATTTATAAACAATACTATTGGGCTTGCAATTGTTTTGATTCAAATGTTGTCAACAGTTATAATAATAACATTCACATTACAAGTATAGTAAACAATTCTGACGTCGGCTTTTTACATCAATGGATAAGTTATTGAACCTCGGAGAAGTTCTAATTTTTTTTTGAACAGCAAATGAGAAGCTTTTTAAAGACTATTCCACTGATAAATATTTCGACCAATAGCGTGCCGTCATTTAACAATGAACGAACGCCTAACGGCTCGAGACTTTTTTAACAAATGTTACCCGATAAATTGCTACGCAACAAACGCTCGTAACAATCAAAAAATTTTGCCACCAAGTTTACTCGAGTTAAAAATTTAATATTATAACACTAGTGTTATAAATTACAGATCAGTTTTATAAAATAGATATATAGATATATTTGTCAAAATTAAAATGAACATCGATATGCATTTATCATGACAAATTATAATTTTGTTCTGTCAAATAGCAACTGTCAAATATAAATTCAGGACCTTCTCCTTAAGAAATCTGTTGACTTTAGGAGATTTGTACTGTGGGTGTAGATAAAATATTGAATGATATACGTGTTAAAAGTGATTTTATTTTGCTCGTGGGGTTGCCCCACACGCCTCCGGCCCGTTTCGCAAACTACCCACTCGCAAAATAAAATGCCACTTTTAACACTTGTATCATAAATAACTATTATGCGCCTGAAAATTTTGATTTTATGGAGTTACTTTTTTCTTCAAAAGGAAGATTTTTTTTGGGGCGTCGGAAAGAATTTAATTTTTAACGACCACTCTAATATAATATATAGGGGAAGGTGGAGCAGCTTCATACAGTTTTTATATTTCGTCTTAGAGAGTTCTCTCGGACATCGATATCTATATCGATTTATCAAAAATCAATAGTCTTACTATCTGACTTTATATCAAAAACATGTAATTAGTGTAAATTCACTTGTATGGCTTTTTGTAACAGTTAAAAAAATTTTTTATGTATGAATGTACCCCACATGCGGGACGCTTTCATACAGGCTATAGGGCAGATTCATACATGTGAAAAAATACACAAGTTGGGCATGAAATGTTTATGTATTTATCAAAATCAAAATATCAAAACACAACGTTCATGGAAACAAAAGCAATAATAGTCTCTATGACCAAATAATACTAAGTAATCATATAATAAAAAAGAATAACATAAATATAGGTAGTTTTCCTTTTTATGGCACTGAGAGAACTGAGTTAACCTAACAGTCTTTATGATCCGTCATATCACTATGTAAATATCCACGTTCTATTGCTTAATTATATAAAATATAATAATATAACTACCTTGAAGAGAACTTTACAACAATAATATTAATGTATTATAAAAAGAGAGATCTTTGTTGAAACTTAAAATGTTGGCGGTCCTAGCTGTCTTAGCTGTTTTAGGATCCTGTAATATCAAAACTATATATGACAGATCTACTAATCCTTCATCTTTGACGCCCGGAAAGACAAAATTTATATAAGATCCTGGTTTCTTCCTCAAAAATTAAACCATTACTTCTGTCAAACTATTGTGTTTGATGATTTGTCCGACATAGTAAATAGCGTACTTCTTTTTTTCAAATTTTACAAGCACATCATAGGCACCATCTGACATTTTCAGGGTCAACAGGCACTTCATGATCATCTTATTCTTCGTTTTCTTCAAGCACATCGAAGGGTTAAGCAGGATTTTCTCTTAGACTGATATCTGTTTCATTGCCGCTACAAATTGTTTCAAACACTTTGGTTTTATTTCTTTTTGGTTTACTTGATTTGGCATAATCTTCATTTAATAAACTCAACGCTTTCTTTATTTCTCTTACTTTACGTTTTCGTTCTTTTTCTAATTTCTTCATATCTTTGATTTTTTCCAATTCTTCAATTCTATTCTTTTCGGACGAGTCCGTTTAAATTCTCTATTTTCCAAGTCATCGACCTTTTTTGTTTGTGTACGTCTTTGAACTTTCGGGAAAGGCCTTATCATTTCTGGCGTCTTCAATGCTTTAGAAGTAGATGGTGCAGGATTGTCAAGATCTATCACTGTTGATGCAAGATGTTGTGAAAGCAATGAAAGCGACACATCTCTGGACAAGGTCGGCGGCGTTCGAGCAGAAACATCACCAAGTTCAGCACCAACTGTAGCAAGCTTATCACCAGTTATTGCAAGCTCATCACCATCTGTGCTTTCAATGGGATTTGTTACAGGATTTTCATGATACACCTGAACCAGCGCAAAATCATCGTCATTGAAAATCAACTTATTAAAAGGCCATATTCCGGTCTTTTTATAAGCACTGGTTATATTCCTACCATTGAATGTCTCCAAATAAGGTATCTTTGGAAGTTTTGGGGTATTATAAAAATATTAAGCGTCTTTCCTGGGTTGGAAACGTGTCAGTCATTAAATGCCGTTTTTAATTTCGACTTTAATGGTCCAAATACGCCAACATCTAATGGTTGAAGACGGTGGAAATGAAAGGCACACAATCTTATTGTCACGGCTGTAGTGGATTGCACCAATAGAAATGTGACTTTTATGATTGTCACAGAAAAGCAGTATTGGATTTTCTTTCGAACATAAGGTGTGGTTCTTGATGTGCTCTAGATCTCTAGAGCATCAACAAAAATGCTCGAGTTTATCCAACCACTTCTTGTGACTACACCCAAAGAGCCTTCTGGAGCACCTTCTATGAAGTGGTCCTTAAAATGTACTCGAGGGAAGATGAATAAGGGCGGCATGGTGTTTCCACTTGCTGATATTGGTGAATTGAGACACGGCTCAATTCTAAGGGGGTGATTGTTTGGTGTGGAATCACGAATGCCTCTTTTTTTTTGTTATCTCGAAGGACCAAAATGGTTTTTATAATGAATTATACGATTTTTATTTTTGTTTTAAATAACGCTTATTTGGGTGACTGTTACCCTTGCTAGCAACGTGCTGCCTCGTCGTACTCTTTTCTTGGTACTACCCTCAAATCAATGCAACACCGTCACTTCTTTTCCCATCCCTCCTAGTCCCTTGATAGGGAATGGGGATACCAATAAGGACGTTGCACCGATTCAAGTTAAACGGCCTTAACAGATATAATGTGATAAATGTGACCAGCTCTCCTCTTTCGGCTGGCACTATTTGAGTAACCTCTTTTGACTCTTTTCAGCAAAAATTTTGGGTGTGCCCAGTACAGTTGAAATACCAGATTCGTCATAGTTGAAAATCCGATCGGCAGTAAAATTGTATTTGCGGTATATATTCTCCAGGTTCTGGAAGAAATCATTCACTGCGGTTTTGTTGAAACCGAATGATCTGGCAGCACTGGTATTTTCAGGTTTACGCAGACTTAAATTTTTATGGTGTTTTCGGAAATTTGCTAACCAGTCTGCTCCCGACGTCTTATTATTATTCCAACTTGCAGGATATTTAATCTCATTAGCATTAGCCCTAGCAAATTCATATGCAAGTTTTTTAACTTGGACACATGTCAGTCCATAGTGCATCTTAGAACACTAAGATATATTTATTCATAAGATCCTCTTCTGCTTTTGTACAAACTTGCTGCGATGCAAATTTAGATTCGAATACACGAGTTTGTGCATTAACTCCATATTCGGCTGCCGATTTCCGAAGAGTGTTTGTTTTCCAAAACTTCATCGATAGCTTTTAACATTGCCTGTTCGTCCACCTTTCCACTCCTAGTTCCCTGTTTCTTTTAATTTCTGACCATAATTGTTCTGCAAAACAAAATTATGATATCACTTCAATTCTACAAACTAAAATGAAAAAGTGGGGCACATTCATACAGTATGAATGTACCCCGCATACTTCTGTATGAACCTACCCCATCACAAGAAAATGAAATCAAAATATTTCAAAAAGAAAGGCAACCATATATAGAATTATTCACAGATCAATTCATAAACTTGAACCTATTATCTTTTAAATAAGATAGAACTGAATAATTTAGAGAGCAGCTTTTATTAAGAAAAAGATGCCAATAGTGAGGTAATTAAATTACTTACGCGTGGTCGAATCACGTTCCGTGTCACACCGACGTGCGTTTCACACCGACTGCTGCCAAGCTACGTCAGCAACCAAACACATAAGCATGCTACGCGTACACGCCTAAGTCATTCAGTTGATGTGCGCCTAACATCATATATATCTACTGAATGACGGTGCCCCTTCTATGAATCTGCTCCACTTCCGCCTATAAGCCATACCGTATGTCTACGGATCGAGCTCCAAAGAGGAAAAACTTTTTTATTTTGCATTTTACAAGGAAAATGTATTCTTGTTAAAAGTTTTTGCATGTCTTTTAGTTTCAGATAAAAATTGAAATGAAATAAAATACGTA